>VDFB02271358.1:3572422-3866825 GCA_007258455.2 Sequoia sempervirens
TTGCATTGTTCATTTAGATATTCATTTTTACATCATAAAAGGCATAATTTTTTTTAAAAAATCATATCATATTGCATTTTAGGTTGCAATAGGGTTAATTTCAATCATATTAGGTTTGATTTACATTCAAATTGTATTTTAAAAATTTGTATTAGGTCATTTAAATTTGAAATCAATTTTTAAAAAGTTCATGGAATTCATTTAGGAATCTTACATATAGCTTAGAAAAAGTTAAAAATTACATGGTTTTGCATCAACATCATCATTTTTAGATTTAAGCATATTAGAATCAGTTAATTACTACATCTTAGATCTAGAAATTTCATTTATAATTTTCTTTTATTGCTTGAACATTTTCCAAATTTTTGCACACTTGCACTTGGATTTACACAATCATAAAATTGAGAAAATTTTGAAAAATTATTCACAATTAGACCCGTTTGTACACAAACCTAAGATCCTTAAACAACATAACACACACTCAAATTTTGAATTTTGTAAAAACTTGTATAGGACATAGTCACCCTAGGCAACCTCATCTTACTAAATTAAGCCCAAATTTTATTTGTAGAATCTTGTCTCTACATGTTATCAATTTTTCACCACAACTCAAATTGGTAGAGCTACTTATTTCAAGTTCATTTTAAGGTGAAAAGTTCTAGTTATTTCTACAGTTGTTTGAACCATTGCATGTTTTGAGTTTTGAAGTTTAAAAGAAAGTGCAATGTGTTTCAGTTTGTCATTCATCATTTGTAGCATTAAATATTACATGAAATGTAAAAGAAAGTACTTCATTTTCTATTTAGTTGTTCATTACACAATTTTTCATACATTTGTTACAAAAGAGAAGTAAAAAAATGAACAAGAATTGCACAAAATCTTGTTTTGTATTCATTGGGATAAAAGAGAATCAAGTGTCCCACACAAGTTGTGGGAGTAGCTGAAACAATGAGTCATAAAGAGTACACTACGCTACTGAAGATTAAAAAGAGAAAAGAGCATATAAGAGGGAACATAGTCATCATCGCCTGAGCTTGTCCTTGAGTTTCCTTTGGTGTTGTGCATTCCTCTATGCTCCCGTCCTCCAAGTGAACTTGCAAGTGGATGAAAATATTTGTTAGAGCTCGGGTTATGAATCCTCCTACATGATCTATCAACAGTAATGTAGAATATTGTTTATGATGCATTGAATCAATTGAGCAAAGACAAAAGGAGTGCAAAAGAATACCAAGCAGGAAACATCATAAGAAACTTTTGAATTTATTGTTTTAATCTAACACTGTTTGTTTCTTGTGCAGGTATAGGAAAAGCCATGTTGCTAATTTGTTTTGAAGATTTTATAGCATGTGGTGTAAAATAGGCTCCCACAAGGGTTGAGCTTGGCATGCTGCTCCTCAACATTCCATCAAGGGTTTGAGAAAGGAACCAATTCATTATTGCTCAAAAGAGATATGCATCTGAAGGAGTGCTTCAAAAGTGTCATAAGATCTCAAGCAAGTGATCATCTAGGACAATCAAGTCTAAAATGCAATGAATTGAAGATCATAGATGATCAATTGCTCAAGTCAATCATCATGAGGAGTACATCATCATGGAATGAGATAGTGAACATGCACACATAATGCCTTGTTTACAAATCAACAATAGCAACTAAAGCAATTTGAGAAGCTTCAAAACACCTTCATCATGGTGTTGTATTTCAAAATATTCTATGCATAGATCAAAATTTCACATCAACATTTGTTGCTAGAGAGAGATAAAAATACATGAAGAGTACAGAAGAAAGGTTGTATCCATCAAGAAACAAGATTACAAGTGGCTGCAACTGAAGCTTAAAGGTCAAGGTTCAAGGAAAATAAGCGCTATTAAACTGAAAATGCAATACACTAAGTGCTTGAGCTGAATCTATAATGTGAAACAACATCATTGATGTCAATGGAGTACATAGAAATTCAAAGTTGGTTTAAAAATAATTGGTGCTACAAACACCAAAAAACTTTCTCCTTGCATTGCCACATGAATTTGTAATGAAGGTGGAATTAGAATTGCTTTTCTAAAGCATTCAAGTGCATAAAAGGGATGACAACAAGTAGCAAGTGACCTACACCTGTGCATTATGCTCACTAAGTGCAACCTTGTGCAAGTAAGTAAGTGAAATGAAAGCATCAATTTACAGTGCATTTAAGAGTAAGTTGAGTTTTCTATGTGCAAGTGTGTGCAATTGTCACTACAATTCATGCTAAATAGTGAATTAAAATTGCATGGAAAAGAAAGCATGTCTGTTGATAAGTAACTGAAAGCACCAAATAGTGTTTGAATGTCACTATGTTTATACACTTCAAATAAGAATAAAGGGAAAGTAATTGCTAATAGTATGTGCATCATGTTGGAGAGATACAAACAATGCAAAGAGGACAATGATTTGTTCCATTAAGAATGATCTCTGGGTTAAGAGAATTGCATTGTGAGAGCAAGAAAGTGAAGCTACACCAATATGTGTTTGAGCTTGGAAAAAATGAAATCATTGTTGCATTTCAAAATAGTGACAACCATAATCAATGAGAATGAAGAATAAAATAATTTTCACTCTTTCTAGAATGTAAGCTTATGCTACAATAAACTAGGGTTTTAAAATGGAGATAAGTGCAATAATGCCCAGTTTTGAACTTTTAAGAGGAAACCCACATGGGTTTACATCAAGAAGCTTCAAAATGTAGAGTTATGGGTAGTTTGAGCTCATACAAGAATGCAAACAAATCTAATTGGACTCTCATGGCCACAACCTGAGAGTAAGTTTCTTCCACAAATGGTGATATGCATTTAGGGTATTGTGTTCTAAACACAAATGTAGAGCAAATCAATATGTTTTGAGCTTATTACCAGAGGTGCATGCCAATATAAAATGAAGTTATTAATGTTAATGACTTTAGCCATGATGGGTTTTCAAACCTAGAAAATGAAGTAACATATTGGTCATGCATATTCAGAAAATGTATGAGATGAAAAATGCATCGAAACCCTAGTTAGTGCTCTCATGGTCGTGGTCTAAGAGGAAGTTTCTCTTCACAAAACACCAAACCCACTTGGTTTTTTTTATCTCAAAATCTTGAAATGCAAAGATAACAAGGGTTTGAGTGTGTTCAATAATGAAGCCTTTTAGAAAATGGAGTATGATATGGCCATAGCCACATATATGATGGGTCTGCAAGCCCTTGAAAACAAAAAACAAAATGCACAGTTTTCTCTAGATTTTATCTTCTTTGTAAATTCCATTCATTTCTACATCATGGGTCGAGCCCAAAAGGAGATTATTCTATAGAAACAAATAAATGTATATGGTGAAGCTGCGGGCTATACAATGACCAAGCTAAAAGAAAACATTCATTATTCGCTATTTTGTGAAAGAAGCTCAAGTCAAGCTCTTATTTAAGAGGGAAATGTTTTTAAAAATGAAGTAAGAAAGCTTACCATAGTTGTAAGTGAGAAAACCAATCCAAGCCTATGGCCTTGAAACCTTCTCAAAAAGCTTGTATAGAGCATCCTCATGGCGACCAAACAAGACATTGCAACAACAGAAGCACAAGGCACACAAAATACATCAAAAACCAGTCATGGTCGTGCCCTATAGGCCCATTTTCTCATTCGAATAGAGTCAAAAAAGAAATCAAAATGAAAACAAACAACTCACCATCGAATGCAGTGGAAGATGCACCAAAAATTGACATGAAAGTAACTCGAATGGTGGAGTTTCTAGTTCAAACCCTAGTTTCTTATGGTAATCGAATGCAAAGCACTATTTTCTTCAAACTTGGTTGAGTGAAATGATGTTCAAAATGTAAGATAGGGGTCAGTTTTGGTGTTAGGGTTTCCCCATGTGCTCAATTCGAATGTGATTTTAATCACATTCTTTTCCAAAACCAAATGCCATATTAATGTCTCGTTCCTTGCCTTATGAGTGGTCATGCCTAGGTCAAACCTAGCCTTAATTATTTCCTTTGATTTTTAGAGAAAATCATATATGCTTTGGTCCTTTCATTCTAGGATGAGCCTTCCTTGTGCCTTAGAAAAATTTCATGCCTTGCATAAAAATCAATTTAATGACCTTAGGCCTCATAATTTTGTCTAAGTTTTGAGTACCCTAGGTTTCCCTCTTTGACTATGGTAAGTATAATATGTGCTTATAATCCATTTTTATGATTTTTTATGAGAAAAATTAAAGGTATAGAAGCTTTCACATAGTGTTTTGATTTTTTACAAATATTATTTTTTACTCAAAATGCAAACAATCAAAATATTTGAACTCGAGATGCAAAAATAAAATGTATTAGGAGAGTTTCTATATTTTTTTCTAAAATTGCATATGATTGTAAAACATCACTAATGGTAATGTATCTATAAATTATCTTAGTGTTTGTTAATGTTTAAAATGTAGTTAGTGCACTTGAGTCTTCATGGAAACTTTCTATTTTGAGTTGGAGTTCTTGGGCGGATTTAGAAAAGAGATGACAAATTGGACTTTCTATTTTCAGTTCTTGAGCTGTTTGCACTTGATTTTGAGGATTTTTGGATGGACCATTTGGAGATGGAAAGTTTCCATCTTTTTGTTGTAGTTTGAAGCAGATTATGACACTATTTTTTAGGCTTTTTCCTTAAGCTTGAAAATGGGGAAAAGTTGCCATTCTAAGATGCAAATGAAGCTAATTTTTCCATTCTCTCCATTCATGTCACTTGAAGGCTATAAGTTGGAGAAATTTTAATTTCTCAAGGGTTTAGATTTATGTTTCTTGCTCTCATATTCACTAAAGAGAGACTTAAAAACATCTTTGATTCAGATTCTGATCTTGTACTCCTTCATTTCAATAAAATAGAAAGCTTATCCTTCCCATTTTCTTGTCTAAAGTTTACAATATCAATTGATGTTGACTGTGATACAAAGTTGAATCCTCTTTATGTCTTGGCTTTGTGGAATTTGTTTTAGGAATCTATTCTAATTCAGGTTGCATCTCATGTTCAATTGGTGAGCTTTTATGCAAATTACTGTTGAATTAGGTAGTTTCAAAGTGGGATTGTGAGAATCAAAGTTTTAAGAGAGATTGTTGTGAGTATAAATCTATCAGGACTATTGAATTTCTAGTTAATCATCTTAGGTTATAGGATTTACTTTTCAATTTTCTTCCTACCCCTTTCCCTTGGAAGTCTTTAGATTAGGTAGTTTACTATAGGGAACCAACCCACTCTAGAGATTCACTCTCACTCATTGATTTCTCCACAAATCAGAGAGTGTTTCCATGTTGCAACAAAACAGGCAAGTTTGACTTGGCTAAGGGTGCAATCCTGATTGCCAACACTACCCTTTTCCTAGCTTTGGCCTTAGTTTTTGAATATTAGTCTTGTAACTGTCTATTTTGTTAAAAACATTGCTAGCTTGATCCATGGCACATAACGTCATGTTCTCATTGCAAAAATCTTGTGTGGTCATAAATCATGTTCTATTGTTAGATCTTGTTAAGCATTTCAAGGATTTTTTGTTACAAGAATGTCAAAATAATTTTATTTCGAGCCTCTTTTGTTATTTTTAATTGATCCCTCTCCCACTATCTCCCTTATGTGTGAGGTTAGTTTGGTTTAAGATTTAATTCAATAATTGATAATCATAACAATCATGTTTTTTCTTCTCTTGATACCTCTCCTACTTGTGAATAAGGCATCTTAGTGTTAGAAGATCCAATCATTGAGCATCATGAGAATCTTGTTTGTTTCTCTCCCCCTACCTTACCTACTTGGGAAGAAATTTTTGGAAAAGAGGATGAGATCATTGATATATTTATTTCAAAATACAATAAGATGGATTGCATGGATGAAGATGCTAAGGTGACATTAGGTCCCTCCTCAATAATAAATCGTCAACAATAAATAACTTTTTTGAGGTTATGAACATACAATTTCCTATTAGATCTCCTTTAATTATTGGACCTCCTAAAAATCCTTTGATTATTGTACCTCCTAAATTACTCTAATTATTTGACCTCCTAAGTCACCTCTCATTATAGGACCTTCTAACCTCTTGGAAATGTCTTAAACTTTACAAAAGAGATCACTAGCAATCATGTGTTGTAGCAACTAAGTTATCATATAGCTAGACTCGTGCACATATAACACTAAAAATAATAAGCAAACAAAAAAAAACACCAACATCCATTCTATCACCTCAACCATACCTTTCACCCACACCTAATATCCCTCAATGTAGTAGTAAATAATATGATCTTGTTGAGCAACTTTGTAACACTCCTGCTAAGATCTCCTTATGGAGTTTGATTCAAACATCACCTGTTTATCATGGCATGCTTCAAAATGCTTTGCAAAAAATTATTGTTCATTATAATGCTCAACCAAATGATGTAGTAGCTTCTCTTGAAGCCATGAATGACACTAATTTGGATATTGTCTTTCATCAAAATCAATTACCCCCTTTGAAAACACAAAAGAAAAATGATGCCTTGATGATAATGGCTATTATTAATAAGACCATGAGATTAGGTGTACCCTTATTGACTACGACTTAGGGATTAATTTTTGTAGTGTTCACCTTTTGGATAATATTAGAGTGGATAAGATTTTGATTCAACCAACTGATTTGTCTAATTAAGGTTTTGAAAATGTGGGAAGACAACCGATTGGTGTGATTACATTACCTATTTAAGTTAGACATGTTGTGTTGCAAACTTAGATACATGCCATGCTCCATGATCTTTTATATAATATTTTCTTTGGTAGACCATGGATTCATTATATGAAAGGAGTTCCTTCAATGCTTCATCATTTAATGACATAAACATGTAATAATAAGGTTTACACAATAAAATCTTAGCATAAATTTGAAAATTTCTTACAGACTGAAACAAGAATAGAGAGTCCTTTTAGAACATTGATACCAACTTCAAAAGTGGAACCTTTACAAATTAAAGACAAAGAGGAGTGTCTTTCATCGGTGACAAAGTTTTTGGATGGTGATTGGGGATCATTAGATTTCACACCTACATTCATGGGGGAATACAAGATTACACAATCAAAAAGAAAAAAAAGAAAAGAAAAACAATCCACAATGATATCAACATAATCTATCACTAAATATGATAAAAAAAACATCCACAACTTCTAGAAAAGAGGAAAACACAAATTACACATCTACACATGATGAAATTGATTATGAAAAGCCACCTTCTTCGAAAGAAATGGAAGCCATTTATGGAAGAGGTTATCAAATTTTAAAACAATCTAGCTATAATGGAAAAGAATGTGGTGTAAAAGAACAAGGTATTTGTGTCCCCATAGAGCCTAACACATAAGAAACAAAAAAGGCCTTGGCTATTCTCTAAAAATAATGAAAACATCAAAAATACCTTTAGTTAATCATACAAGAGAAAAATAGCATTAGTTGTTGCTCATTGCCATGTGGTAGTTGTAGTATCACAACATACTCACTACCATGCATGGGGGTATAAATTAAGTTTTATGCAATCAAATTTCATTTTGCAAGGAGTAGCACATCATCATCCATTTTTGGGCTCATCTTTGTCCCTACACCTAGGGAGTAAGGTGCTAGGTAGCTTTTTGTTAGGTGCATTCCTTCTAGCAAGGGATCCCTTTTCATCTCCTTAAAACATTAGCCTTATGTTCTAGCGCATTCCTTCTAGCAAGGGATCCCATTTTATCTCCTTAAACATTAGTGTAACAAGTACACTGACATTTTAAGGGGGGCATATGGTCCCCTGCTCATTTTTTGCATAAGAAATGGTCCCTTCTTAGTGATGATAGAATACATCTCTTAGGAAGTGTGTCCTTGTCAACAAAAGTGTATCCTTTTCGATCTATGTTTGTATCTTTTGTGTGGTGATATTAGGCTTGATATCCCCTAAGAGTGAATTTTTATGGCACGTAATGTTCCCCTTGGTGTTAATGTTATCGCTAGTATTCCCTAAGGTGCGAGTCTTTTATTCCATGACTATTCCTCTTTTAGTGATGATGTCATGTGTGATATTCCCTAAGGTGCGACCCTTCATGCATTGAGTAATGCCCCTTTATTCTTTTTTGTACCTTTTTGTAGTGGTGTTTTTTATAACACCCCTTGAGGTTTTTTCCTTGTCTTGTTTCATCTTCTTAGATGTTTGTGCTCCTTCTTAGGTGAGTTTGGAATTTATGTGCCTTCTGAGGTGAGTCTTTGCACCTTCTTAGGCAAGTTTTTGCACCTTCTTAAGTGATTTTGTTATTTATGCACCTTCTTAGGTAGGTTTATATGCACCTTCTTAGGTAATTTTATGCACCTTCTTAGGCGAGGCTTTAGCAAATTGGTTCATGGATTCAACATAACACAAATTGGTGTTTGGCATAACATAACTTGTTAGACCTTGTGGAACCCATCATATTACATGGACACCTATCTTAATGTAGCTTGCTAGCTAGTAGATCCATGTGGCTAATAAGTGATGTAGCATAATACAAATTGCTAGTCTTCATGGGAGTGTTCCCTAATTTGATGGATGACATTTGGTATTTGAGACAATTTAAGACTAAGTTCTCTTTACCTTAGTGACTTGAATCCTTTTAGTATTAACCTTGTATTTTGTTGTGTGTCTTTTGTGTGTTTTCTTCATGTTTTCATTATGTTTACATCATATTTATTTTCATTTTGTTGTCACCTTTATGTTATGTTATGTCATGTTTTCAATATGTATGCTTCATGTTTTCTATCATGTATGTTTATGTATGTTGTCTTATTACATTTCATGTACATATGTGTTCCTTTGTGCTTATGTTGGCTTGCCATGGGATCTTCGATCCTAGGGGCTTGCATGCTCCCCCTTGATCTTAAGTTTCCATCGTATTTCTTTAAAATTTGGACAATTGGACCCCTTTTAGCATATATTTTCTACTTTAGTGTGAGTCTAAGTGTAAGATCATACTCTCACTAAAATGGTCCAAGCTGAATGTAGCATTGTAAATTGTCATCTTTGACAAATTCACACTATGTTTTTCTCCCCCTTAAGTTATTGGACCTAATTAAAAACCTAATTTACTAAATTATGCATTCCATGGCCTATTTTTAATAATTATCAACAATTTACTAGCGGGAAAAAAAGCATTCATCTAATAATTTACCCTCGACACCTTAATTTTTGAAAAATAAGGCTGAGGCATATTCACCTTGGGGGAATTAGTCCTATTTTGGCTCCAAATTCAAATATGTTGATGCTATTATTTTATTATTTTAAATTCAAATGTCTAAAGTTGGCTATCGAGATTTAATTTGCAGGAAATTAGAATAATTGCATATAAATACCTAGTTATTGCATCATTTGAAGACTAACACGAAAATCTAGCAAGAAATTATTATCAAGAGAAAATTATCAAGCAAGTCAAGAGAAAAATTTCAAATATTTATTGCAATAATTAAAGATCCAAACATCATGTCAAAGTGTATGTGGGTTCATGTTCATGTTTGTGAAGACTAGTCCTTGTAGGTCTCCAAGCAATTCAATAAATTCAAGCAAACAAGATTAAAACCTTGAGGAGATGTCCATGAATTTAGTCCTTCAAGTAAGCCACTAAAGGATGGTGAGTTACATTTTTTTGATTCATCATTCCTTCCTATCATTTATCTTTTTATCATTGAAATTTTCATTGTGGAAGTGGAAACACTAAGATGGGGTTTGACTAAGGCAAGCCCCTAAATGGCCCAACACTTTCTCTCTCTTTGAATGTGAAAATTTAATATTTTAAGGAGATTGGAGGTGGTTTGAAGATAAATTATTTATTGTTGCAATCAAATCCCTACACCTTGACAACAAATGAAAACTTAGTTACATAATTATCTAATAGTGCGATAAGCAGGAAATGGAAGCCTTGATATGGCACCAAAGGACTATGAAAGAAGATCTAAAATTCTTCAAGGACATATTCACCCAAGGTCAATAATTCCTCCAAAATTAGCTTCAAACTTCTAGGACAAGTGCATAATCTCTTTCTTTGTCCATTTTAATTATTCAAATTTGTATGTGGCTTTTTTTGTTTGTTGTATTTGCATCATAACAATAAATTACATCATTAGCCTGGCCATTGCATTACGTTTAATTCTTAGTTCCATTTCAAATTTGGTCAAGGGTTGGTTGACTCACCTTTTGGGTTTTAATTCAATCATAAATATCTTGTCCAAATCCATCAAACCTCCATTCACAATCATACCATTTCCATCCATTCCCCCTTATCCAATGATATGTGAAAAATGTGTTAAACCCTAAAGCGTACAAATCTCCTAAAGGAGTTTCCTTTTTCTTACATATCACTTTCATTAATTTAACATTTAAGAGATGCAAATTCTAATGACAATGTAAAGTGAAATGCAATGGCATGAACATATTCATAAAAAATCCTAAACATAATTTTGATGATCATTTACATGTCATATATGCATATATATGATTTGATAATGGGTTGGAGGTCTAAAGTTATCATATAACCATTTTCCATTGATGATAGAGATAAGATAGGCATTTATTGTTGGTTTTTGAATTTATGCTCCCACTAAGTTGGTGGCCTAAATCATATTTATCATTATGGTCGAAGGATGGTGTATTTTATTTTAGAGGTGGGCGTATTGCCAACTTGGGATGGATTCTAACAATAGTGAAAAGTGTGGAAGAGTGTAGCATTATTGTAATATAAAGGAGATGGAGTAGTTTTTAGGGAAGGGAAATAAGTGTTATAAGTGACAATGGATTATGTAGATTTGGGAGCTCACCTAAGACATGAATAAAGCTATGTTCATTGGTATACAAGAGGATATATGCCAATTTTTTTGTTGGACCATGATTATTCTCATGGGAAAGGGATTATATTTGATTTCACTTGAACACTTAGATCTACCTTCATATTTTCTATGAATTTTGGTTCATATTTGTTTCATGGCAACATTGAAGATATGGTCCATCAAATGAAGGTTTATTTCAACAATATCCTAGATCATATGCACATGAATAATAGGTGACCCATGTTTTTTAATGGCTAGTGAAAGTGGTTTTACATAACAATGTTGTGTCACCTCCCTTGGACTATTGTAAGGTTGAAGATTTAGATGAGGTGGTGAGATACCTACTCTAGGTAATGTTTGTACAAAATATTATTATAAGTTTAATTTGGGGTTGATAATGCCCATGTAATTTTCCATACCTACTAGGTAGTAAATATTGTCTTCTTTGTTGGGGGATTCTCTTAATTTTTCATATATTAAAAATTTAGTGCTTCTAATTTAGGTGTTAATCATTTTTAATTTTTGGACCTACTAGCCCTCTTAGCACCAACATCTAATTCATTATTTTGGGTTTGGCTCCCAAGAACTACCATGTTTATATATATTACTTCATTTAAAAAATCATATTATAAATCATATTAATTTAAATATTTTAATATCATATTTATTCTCACATATAAAAATACTATTAATTTAACCATAATTTTTTATTGATAAAATAAGATACATACATATAAGTAATAATTAACCTATTTTAATGAGTGGTAATTATAAGAGAAGATAATTCAATGTTAAAATGTTATTTTTTGAAAGCAAATGTGGAGGAAAGATGTCTTTTACTCTAGAGGTTTGATGTAGGAACATGTGATTTCATACTAACATTGATTTTCTAGTGTGAAAATAGGCCATCTTAAGGTATTCTCTAGTTTATTTTTTGTGTAGACATGTAGCCTATTTAGTTGAGTCTACGAGTCTAGTTATTTTTAACAAGTGCACATCTATTCTTATAGGAACTTATTTGATCATATAATTGGTATTCTTTTACTTCTTAACTCACTCAATTCATTACTCTCTATTGTATTTTAAGGACCAATAGTATTTATAAGTACCTTTAAAGAGTTGTTGAAATCACTAGGAGACACATTCTCTTAATTCAACCCACAAAAAAGTATCAAATTTATAACTATGTTAAGGGTCAACGAATACAAAGCAAAATGTTCAAGTTATTTAGAATGAATATACAAATTGTGAGTCCTTTTAAGTGCAAAAGAAAGCAAGGTACACAAAATTTCTTTGTACACTAATAGTTTAGTGGAGTATTGTGTAAATTGTAATATTTTAACAAATACAATTCTTAAAAAAGAAACACATATATAAAATAAATAATATATCGTAACACAAGTGTACATGGAGAAAGACCTTTTAGGAGATGAACCTCACACTTCAAAGTAGCTTAATATATTATTTAATTAACAACACTATTACAATATGTACTTTTAAAGAAAGCCTTCATAGGAGTATCATCAACTAGAGTTATAGAGGATTTCTAGAAACTTAATAATATCTACAGTATTCAATACACAACCTCCATCTCAAGCACCTAATATGTAGAAGATAAAAAAATACAAACCATCAAATGGTAATTAGAAACCCATGAGCTAAAACCATCTAAAAAATGACACCTAAACTATTCCCTAATTAAAGATCTATGCCTTATGATGTGTCATAAAACTTATCATAAGTTGGTCAACAAGTGTAATTAAATATATTTTGCATCTAAAACCATAATTGAAAAATACATAAGAAGAGAAATAGAATTGAAACTTTGTCTTAACAATTTGACAGAGATGTGCTCTGTGAAAAATGTCATGTTGGCTTCCTTATCAGTATAGAATTCTTCTTCCTTTTATCACCTTATTGGATGATTTGGTGACTCATGTTTGACCACTTCAATGATCGCTTCATAATTTTTTGTAACTATCACATTTTTAGCATTCTAGACTCTCCCATATAATCTATCTAGAATCCTTTGGATGCGGGCTAGTCAATCTAGTTGCTATGGGCTATAATTTTTTTGGCTGCAATAAGTTAGTTTCATCTAGAGTATACACATCATTAACAACCATGAACTAAACACAAATTCATGTTAAATTTCATACACATTCAAACATTTATCCATGAAAAAATCATCATATCAATAATTATATTCCCACATATCAAACTCTAGTTTAGGATGCATAAAAGACATAAAAGATATATAATATTCAAAATTGTTTGTAAAGTAAGTACCTTTAGAAGATATGAACTAAATGGAAGAAAACTAGCTATTAACCAAACCCATTATTCCCCCCAACTAAAGTATATTCTTGTCCTCAAGTAAATTTTAACTCTAGAGGTTATACTACACAACTATTTCCTTAAGATATTCTACAACATCAACTCCCTTTGTCTGTCTCAAATAGTAGCCTCGATAACATGAAAGCTTTGCCAATTTGATATTCTCTGTTGCTTCATCTTCCCCACACTTCTTCCCTATCCAATGTGGTACTAGAAAAAAGGAGGATGGGTGGATGAAAGGTAAGTGGAAACCATCTAAATCCATTATCCCTAGCAATATCTATGTATTTGTGAGACTTTTTGACAATGGCTACACAATTATATAGGGAGTGTGGCTCCTTTTTCTTCAACTCAAGGGTTAACTCTTCCATCTCTTTTGTACAAACTTAAAGGATTTATTGATAGGTCATGTGGCTAGTTGCTCTATTCGTATATAATCATTTTTTTTTATGCTCATTGTCATTCTTCCTGCACTTTTATAATCTAGGACCTATCTGACCATTGTTCTATAACTGCATTGGGATCCTTTGATTCTTTTTAGAGCTACAAGGCAATACATTTTTCCATTTCATTGTATTCTTGTAAGATCTCACCCCTTTTCTATTCATTCTTGATGTAAGAGGCCAATTCTCTAATTTGTAGGTCCCCTACAAACATCAATGGATTCCCTTTTGTTTCATCTAAGAGAAAAAAGTTATGCAAGTAAAACTCACATAATTGGTCTTGCATGTATAGTGTAAATTCAGAGAAAGTATCTAAAAACACAAATTTATTATTCATGGCAGTTGGTAAATCACTAATTAACTGACTAAACTGAAAACAAAAATAATTTTCTTGTAAACATAATGTATAAAACTTGGCAAGTGGTTTGCATTTGAGGAATTGAACAGTTTTATCTATTATCTCTCCAATTCTTACTTTTAGTCTTTTCACTTCTATTTCCTATTTTTCAAGGGACTTGGTGTGGTTAGATATCATTTCAGCTTTTTATTTCTCCTAACCTTTCTCTTTCTGAGATAGTTCTCTTCCCCAATTCCACATCAAAGGATACTAGAGTAGAACCAGCAGGTGTTCTAACATGAGGAATTGGTCCTTGAGATTATGTTCTTTGTTCCTTGACTCAACTATGGCAAGTTGTGCAAGGATTTGCAATTTAGATCCATGCTCAAATTTATAGAACTTTTCCTCTAATTCTTTTATTTTTGTGTCCCTTTCACTATCCCTCTATTGATGTGTCTTTACCAATTCTTTCAACTACATCTTTTTCTCCATGGCCTCCTACAATTCTTTACCAATATTTCCTTCTTCTATAAAAATTTCTTCATACTTTTGCAAAAGTTACTCATCCCTCATTGTGCTGGTACATTTACAACCCTCTGAATCAAGTCTCTTTGGGGATCTTTTCCTCATTTTCCTTGCTACAAAAGAATCCTCTGAATCAAATTTAGAGGTACTTGCATAGTACCAAGATTGTGCAATAGGTGTATTTACATTACCAAGGGGATTCCCCTCTAATTCTGAGTCTTTAGTAGTTTCTATCATTACTTCATTATCTTTATGCTTTTTATTTGATCCTTTAACATTTCCCTTCTTCCTTAGGTGATGTGATCGTCTCCTAGGATATGTGGATTTCTTTTTCCCTTTTATAGGTGAAAAAGAAGGTCCACCTTTTATTTTATTGGCTCTTTGTATTTTTTTAGAGATAAGGGTTTCTTGTGTATCTCCCACTACAGGTTGCTCAAAGGTTGCAAGCTGAGTGTCTTGTAGGCTTTGATCCTCTAGCTCTCCTAGTTGCGGGTAGGTTAAATACTTGACTATGTGAGAAGCAACTAAAGATAATTATTTAGTACCTTGAGAAGATGAGCCCAGGTTTTCTCCTAGCTTCCTGATTTCATTCGTAGTAGAAATAGCATCTACCCTTGTTGGAAACTCTTCTTCTTCCCGTGGTAATATTGATACTTCATAAATGGAAAATTATGAATCATCTACCCTTAAACCTCACAATTTCTTCATCATTTTGTAATGTGGCAACAAATTGTTGTGTCATGACATTGAAATTTGTGAGTTTTAGGAAATACTCCAAATAGTTGGATTGTTGAAAAATGGGCAATACCATCCTATCTTCTAATAGTTGGGTGTGTGCGGCTAGTTCCCTATGAATAATGTCACCTCCCATGATACTGTTGTTGTTCTAGAATTCCTTAATTTTACTTCGGTCTGGTTCAATTTCTGCCTGTCACTTCAACTACATCACTTCCACTAAGTTTTGTATGTTGTAAGCTCTCAAATTAGTTGCGTTTAACCATTTTTCTCTCCTCTAATCTTGTATTGTTTGGAAATGATGGAAAATGAAATGAAAAAATCTTGTAGAGAGTTTTTGAGATTCAAGAAAATAAAGAATACCCCTCCCCCAACTAAAGATTACTAAGTGTCTTCACTTAGTGGTATGGTTTTGGTAAAGGGATAAATGAAATGTAGTGGAAAATTAATTAAGATATGAAGCATGCATGAATTAATGTATAAACATGCAAAAAATCAAGAATCATCTATGTTAATTATGATAAGCTAATTTGTGTACTTGTAGAAATTTGTTCAAGTGAAACTAAACTTGTGTGAAGTGATGAATGACTCGTTGCAACAGGATGTGAAGTGACCTTCCTCAATTGTAATTTGAAATAAATGATAACAAATGCATGGTACATGGTATATGATGGTTTGAAAAGTATATAGAATTTATGAAATAGGTGAGATGAAATAAATTGCATGGTACATGGTAATTAAGAAAGTGTGAATGATTGGCAGCTTCAGGTTCATCCTTCTAGCCATGAATGAAGACATAAATTAATATAGCCTATCGACTATTTATTTATATGAGACATTTAATGTGAAGGGGCACTTCACTTGGCAACAATATAATTCCTAAAAGGCCCGACCTTCCTTGTACATAATTAATATATTTTAATTGTAATAATATTTCTCTACCTTGGCCAACCTTGTACATGAAGAGGTGTGACCTCTCTTTCATTGTGTATATATACAAGGTCATTTCCATTCCTTCCATCATCAAGCAATTTTTTTTCTCTCCTTCATTCAAGTGCGAATTTTCTCCAAGAGCAGATTGCGAATTTCTATAAGTGCAGATTTAGGTTTCAAGGGAGGGCACATTATTATCTGTTTTGTATCTAAAGTTGGTGCTGAATACTGGCCTTGTGATGTGCCTCATTATAAAGAGAATTGTTGCCACTATTTTTATATATAAGAGAGATCTTTGTTGCTATGTTTTTCTCCCTCAAGAGGAGGGTTTTCCCAAGGCATCTTCTGTGTTATTGTGTCTGATTTGAATTTATTTCTATGCATATAATCTATTCATTAAAAATTTACAGAAAGGTGGTGGAAATGCTACATGTGAATGGGTGTAAAAGGTTGCATGTGATGAAATGAAATATGTGTGGTTACATGTATAGAGGGATATGATTTGAAATGATAGAGATCATGCATTTAATGCAGATGGTTTTTTTTGAAATGGCTATCAGATAAGTGTTATGGGTGCTTGTTGTAGCATGCCCCTTTTGAAAGTTTATCACCTTAAGGTGTGATGCTACAGGTCCATGCTACTTCGTTGATTGTCTCAAAAAATGAATGTTGGTGTTTGTCACCTATGCAATGTGTGTGTGTGTGTGTGTGTGTGTGTGAGTGTGAATTATGTGGTGGAATTATACCTATGAAACATCAGTGGGTGAGATGCGTATCTCATCAACTGATTCATTTATAGAACTTGTAGTCTTTGTTCCTGAATTTTCCATTATAGGTTTAAACTGTTGGATTAATGAAAGAAGGAAATCATCCATTTGCAATGGTTTTTTGTAAAACTTCCATCTATATCCATTAACTAGTAATGAGAAATTTACCTCATCAATTATTTGTAATTGCACTACTCCATTTGGAAACACTAATTTAATCTTATATGGACCAAGCCATCTAGTTTGTAATTTCCCTTCATAGTCCTTATATCTAGAGTGATAAAGTAGATCCTAATCACCTGCACTGAATTCCTTTGTCTTTATGAACTAATCATACCGATGAATTCTCTGATTTTGGACAACTTCAGTGTGGTGTATGGCTTCCATTCTAATTTCATCAAGTGCATTTAGATTAAGTGTAATATCTCATGTTGTGTCTTTTACAAGTCCATTCCTAATATAACTATTATCCTCAATGTTTTGTATTAAAATTCAATAGGAAGTACTAATTTCTTTCCATACACTAGCTCATATGGTTTAAACCCTGTTGTAGTCTTCCAAATTGTTCTATAAGCCCAAATTATCTCAAACAATCTAGCTACCCAATCCTTCCTATGAATTTGCATTGTCTTGGTTAGAATATTCTCAATTTACCTATTGGTAACTTCCACCTATCCATTTGCTTGAGGGTGGTAAGGTGTGCACTTTATATGTGTCTTGTCTCATTCTCTTAAACCAATTTTATGATAATCTTTGATGTAAACTAAGGTCCTTGGTCTATGAAAATCTCTCTTGGAACTCCATATCTTGTGGAAATGTCTTCATAGAGAAACTTTACCATATTTCCATCTCTTGCAAACTATAAAGCCTTAACCTCCACCCACTTTGTAAGGTAATTTGTGCATACTAGTATTGACTCTTTGTTGTTTGATGCTACTGAAATTGGGCCAATAAAGTCTAATCCTCATTTGTCAAATGGTATTATTGCTAACTATGACTGCAATGGCATTTCATCTATTCTTGTTGGAATTCCCATTCTTTGACATATATCACAACCCCTACTGTACTTCACTACATCTTTATGAAGAGTTAGACAATAGTAACCAGTGTTGAGAATCTTAAGAACTATCCTCTTTGAGCTAAAAACTCTCCCCCACATGTTTCATCACATGGCATGATATGAGGATATCATATACTTCATCTTCTATGATGCATCTCATCTTTATGTTGTCTAGGCCTGTGTAGAATAAGTATCCAACTATCCATGAATAGGGAAAAATCTTGAGAACCAATTGCCTCTTTTCTCTGGGTGAGGAATGGGGTGGTGTCTTTCCTACAACAAGATAGTTTGTTATATTAGCATACCAAGGTGATTGTAGAGATAGAGCAAATAAATGCTCATCTGGAATGAATCATCAAAATCTTCTTCTTATTTGGTTGGTAGTTTATATAGAAAATATGCCACTATATGTTATTTACCTAGATTATCCACAATGGTAATGTTAAATTATTGAAGCAATAGTAACCACCTAGCAAGCCTACCACCAACCACTTGTTTGTTCATTAGACACCTTATTGATGTATGTTTAATGTGTATGAACATTGGATGTCCTATAATATAATGCCTAAATTTGTTTATTGCATTTACTAATGCCAACACATCCTTATTTGTCATTGTATAATTGAGTTATGCCTCTTGTAGATTTTTGTTGATACATCATATATGAAATACTCTTTGTTTCCTTCCTTTTGTCCAAGCACTACTTTTATAGAAAAATTAGAAGCATTTGTATGGATGTGGAAATGCAAGGTCTAATCTAGTCCTCTCAAGATAGGGGTTTTGGTTAATGCTACCTTGAGTTCTTCAAAGGAGTGTTGTAAAGCAACTATCCACTCAAATTCTACATCTTTGGACAACAAAAAAATAGTGGGGCTACAAGTTTGCTAAAGTATTGAATGATTCTTTCATAATACCCATAATGTCCTAGGAAACTTCTAACATATTTTTGTTTTTGAGTCACAAGGAGTGTTGATATCACTTCAATTTTTTTGGGGTCCACTTGAATTCCTTTATTTGAAACAAATTTCTCCAATACAATCCCTTTTGTCATTATCATGAAGCATTTTTCATGACTCATGCATAAGTTATATTCTTGAAACCTTTTTATCACCTTCTCTAGATTGTCAAGTGCTTCATTATATATATTGTCATACATGTTGTGAAATCATCCATATAAACCTCCATGGAATCATGTGCAAAGTATGAGAATATACTTAGTACTACCCTATGGAAGGTGGCTAGTGCATTACATAGAAAAAATGATAGGACAAAATTGTTGAACACCCAAAATACTGAGAGGGGGGGTGAATTAGTATTGATTGAAATTCATTAACTATGTTAACTTGAATGTGCATTCAAAGAATCTCATGAAAATTGTAGAAATGTAACAAAAAATTAAATCATGCATCACATCAAAATACACAAGAACACCAAATTTATGTGAAAAACCCTAGGAAGGGAAAAAGCGTGGTGAGGATTAGCTCACAATATATTATAACTAGTTACAATAGATTTATAGAATGGAGGATTCACTATCCAAGGACTCATTGTCCATAAAGAAAGACTCATTTCCAAGGGATCACTATATAGAATAGAGGGATAATACAAGAATGAAATACTACCAGATTTTAAATTGATTACAATGCATCAACAACATGCTCAAGGTGCAATTCCAGTTAAGCTAAAAAAATTGACTTCACACACTTCATCCTTCAATACTATCACCTTTCACACTTCACTTTATATCTCACACATCTTATTCATAATCCACACAATAAATGAACCTTCTATATATACATGTACATATTTCAAAAACACACATATCATCAATTAGGTCAACCTAATTAGATAAAACATGCAAAACCATAACCTATCCATTAAAAACTCCATCACACATGCCTTGTAGAAGAAACCAAAATGTGTTCTTCACCAAAATAGGTTGGCATGAACTATAATCACTCCCATGAATCTTCTCCTTACATAATTCAATTTTGCACAACCCCAAAACCCCTAGGCCAACATCGATGGTGAAGCAACAAGTGAATGATCCAACTATTCATTCACAACTCAACATGCAAACCACTAAAAAACTTGATAATTGGAGTGCAAAAACTTCTAACACCTTCAAACACATCGTAAAATATGCACAACATAATAATCATTAGCAATGGAATGTGAAGCATTCCAATATGCACTATGCACCTATAACTTTGTCTCTACTAAGCTTGATACACCGACATTAATATCTTTAGCTGGGGATGAATTATAACCCTAAAAATTTGGATATATAATCACCTTCAACGCACATCATTAACACCTCAAAACTTTATGACAAGATTTTGTAATGCAGAGCAACGCAAACCACAAAATTATTCCTTTGTAACACTAAAAATGCATGTTGGGACAACCAATTCTCCAAAGCACTTAGTCTTCTTTGGACCAAAACTTCTACATTTCTACAATGGGTTTCCATCAATTGAAAAAACCATACACTATCATGCTCATGTTGCCAACAATCTCCTCCTTTGTCATTGGTGGAAACACACTTCTCCAAAAACACTCCCCATTTGACATCAAGGGAAAATACCTCTTTGCATCACTACCCCTTTAAATATTATATCCTCCTTACAAAATAATGTATTTACATGAAGGTAGCTCCCCTTAAAAATGTTATCCAATACCAAAAATGACAAAAAATGTACCATAACACTGTCTACTAACTCTACATATGTACATTGAAATAAAAAAATTATCTATACAAAAGAAAAAAAGTACATCTTGACTAGATGAGGGTAAGATAATCTTATATGGCACCTTTAATTTGGAAAGGTGCACCTCCCAATGCTTCTTTGTAACCTCCCTATCCTTCATGGTGAAGGAAAGAATATGCAGTTAACTCTCAAATTGAATATGGAGGTCTTCTCCTTCTTCTAGAGAACTTGGTATAGGATTCTTTGTACAATCTTCTTGAAGCATTAGCTACAACTTTAGTAAAATATGTAAGTTTGAACTTATCATGTCACAGAGCTTATTATACTATTTTATGATTTTCTCTTTTTGTTCTTATAGTAGAAAGAATTGACTATGAAAATTTTTAATAACCACCCTAGTAGCTCCATCTGCATCACTCATCGGATCATAAACACTGGAGGAATGCACAATTTGAGACTTAATTGAGTCCATCTGATCCTTAATGCTCCTCGTAGAAACTAGCCACTTCAAGCATAATTGAAATAATTATTTATCTTCTTTCAAACACTTGTGAACATCCTTCAAGTTGCCTTGCAATAGTACCACACTTATTAGAAACATCAACTAACATTTTATCATTGAATTTATTTTCCATTTCCTTCTCTATATCTTCTTCCAAATTAGTAGAATATTCCTTAAAAGAATAAGCAATAACTTCAATTAATTCAAACCAAATAAAGAAAATTGTCAATAGTTATTCTAGAAAGTCCTTCTTGCAACACCTTCACTACTTCATCCACCAATTCTACACTCTTTTGGTGAATTTGAAAAATCTCCTTCCTTACGGAGGCATGGAATATATCACCAAGATACATTTTTCATAGAGGGGAAAGATATTGTCTAGGTCCACTTAACCTTGTTGTATAGGAATTTATAGTAGTTGTGTAGACACCACCGATTGGAATTGTAACTACATATCTAAAAGATATTTTAATGAATCTCCAAAGGGACTAGAAGATTCACCACCAATTTTTGTACTTTCTTCTTCATTTTTATCACTCCTCATTTTTTCCACTACCAAAACATTCTTTTGTAGGATTTTCCACTTCTGAAGGAGGTAAATTCTTCCTTTCATACTTCATTCTTCTTTAGCACATCTTGTTTATCTTCTTTTCTCTTCTCATCAATAATCTCCACATCTAGAGTGGTATTATCTGCCAACATCTCTTCCTACTCATGATCATGCTCATGTTATTCTATGGCACTAGGCTCATTTCTTTTCAGGAAGGGAGTGACCCTATTGTATTTTCTTATCACCATCATTCAGAGAGGCTTTCATATGCCTAAGTATTTTCTCAATATTTTGCAATGTCTCTTTCCTTATCTTCTCTACTTCTTGCTTATCTCTTCTCATAAGAGTACTTACTCTTTTGTTTTGTCCTAAATTCTTAAGCATACAATTGAGACAACTTGATTCTTTCCTCATGAGTTAGAGAAGAACTAATCTTCTCCAAAGAAATTTTTTTCACTTTATCATCTTCTACAATAGCTTCTTGTCTTCTAGCACTTAAAACACCTTTTAAATCTTCCAACAACTGATCATCTTGTAGATTAGGGTAGAATTTGGGGGAATAAGCATGGATCAATAATAGCAACCACAAAACTATCTAATCCAAGCTATGAAGACCCTAATCCAATAATGAAGCACAAATGATAATAAAAATCCAAAGAATAAAGCAATAATACTCAATCTCTATGATATAGTTGATTCATCTCCATTGCTCTTTTCCATTTTTCTTTGTTTTTTCTTAGCTAATATGCAAGATATTTGATAAGCTTGATGTTGATGCAATATAGCTTTAGATCTCAAGATAGAAAAATTTCAAAGACTGTGGTTAGGATTGAAATGAAGGTGATGACTTGCTTTTATAGAAATCCAAATTCAAATGAAGGGCTAGGATTGGATGATGAGGTATCATGATCAATATTTATGAGATTAATTGAGAAAAGAATAGGGAAGGATGGACCAAAACTCAAGAAATTAGTTGAGATTTAGGGCTTGGCTAAGAAGAAATTTAAATTAAATAATTTAACAATTATTTAATTTATGGGAGGGAAAATGAATAATTAAATAATTGAAAATAATTATTTAATTATAGAAGAATGATGGAGTGTTAAGCTATTAAATAATTAAAACCATTATTTAATAGAAGATGGAAGGAAACAATAAATAATTAAAAATAATTATTTAATTGTAGAAGAGGGAAAATTATTTAATTATAGAGAAAAATGGAAATGAATAATTAAATAAATAAAATTTATTTAATTATAAGAAGAAAAAGATAAATTAGTGATGTAATTTAAATAAAATTGATATTTATTTAAATTAATCAAAAGAGGAATGAGATAAAGTAAATTAATTAAATAATTAAGAATTATTTAATTAATAGAGGAATGTGACATTAGAGAATAATTAAATAATTAAAATTATTTAATTATACATGGAAGAAAGTCAATTGGTGATAAAATATTGCTTGCAAATTTGGGACATTTTTTCAGTGTCCACATTTTGCCCCTCTATAATAATTTTTTTGATTTATTTGGAATTTTCTCTTAGTTAATTATAAAAAATTATTAGCCACACCATAGTGAGGGTTCAACAAGAGTCAAGGGGAGAAATCCAAGAACTATAAAAATATAATAGATAAATATGATCTAGTATTAAAAGTGATGGACATTATACAAACTAGAAATGATATAAATGCATAAACCATCAGGATAAATGAATAAATCATTAGGATAAAGGAATAAATATTATCAAATGTGATAGAGTAGATAAAAGTGATAGCTAATAAATATCTTGAGATAAAAATTGAATGAATATCTTCTTTAGGGTTTTAGAGATTTCTAGTAGACAAATTCATATTTGTAAGTCTTTGAGAAGTAAATATATCTTTTAGTGAATACGAAGCTTTTTAGTTAGATACAAATCTAAATTAGGACTATCACCACAATAATTTTTTTGGTAGATCCAAGCAATTAATGTCAAGAGAAGGATATCGACAATTTTAATGGCTAGGATTTAGTGATATAACTACACCAAATGGAGTAATTTTTTAATCTTCATTATGTTCCATACCAATTTTTTTTAATGATATCATTATATTTAAAACCAAGCTAATTAATTTGGCACCTTTGGCTATGTTAAGAGAAGTTCAAATAGTTCAAATGTTGGAATCACCACCATCCACCACCTCTTATTTGAATATATAACAAAATATTAGAGTAATGAAAGAACAAATACAACACTAAAAAGTAGCATTGTTTAGACTTAAAGAGAACAAGGAAAAGACAAATAATATAATGTAGTAATAAAATCAACACAAAATTTAACATATGCTTGACGAGGAGAAAAAATGTTTTAGACTATGAGATAATATCATAAAAATATACTAATATATTATGGATGAGAGTGGTTATATGGTAACTAATCAAGTGGAAGAACTTGACCAATGAAGATAGAACATGGGAAAATAAATCAATTCTTAAAATCATCCAAGTTTTATCAATAATGAAGACAATGTTAGTTTTAAGAGGAAGGCCTTATCTTAAGTTTATAGTTTAATATAGGTAGTTAGGTTAGCCTAAGTGACATCCATGACATAATCATGGCATATATAGGAGGTGGTTGTTAGTTTATTATCATCATATTGTGTATTTTATTCTTAGTGTATTATTAGAGGTAGCTCCCTTAAACTAGCTTAACAAGTTATAACTTGTTAGTTTATTATCATTATATTGTGTATTATATTTTTAGAGTACTATTAGAGGTAGCCCCCTTAAATTGGCTTAACATTATAGATTGCACCCTTAAAAATTTAATTATGATAAATTATTTTTAGTATATTTCCTATTATATTATTTTGTTGTGTAATTTATTTCATTACATTATCACCTAAACCTTCTCTCTCCATTATCAATAAAATCCTATTTTTGATGTTTGCATGTAACGTGTCTACTTATAATGATAACAACAAAAATAATTAGCATTAATATGTTTTAATAAATGTCTAGATGTATCAACAAATTTTATAGGGGAACCTTAATAAGTTGTTTGACTAAATAATGTTTTAACACCACATGTGGAGGGTTTCACAAATTAATGAAATTTCATTCTTTGTTTATAGTTGAATGATGTCCTCAAGTTGAATAACATTAGCTTGATATATAACAATCATGCTCATGCTTATTAGTTTGCATAGTAATATGTCTATGGAACACCATAATAATCATGTACAATAACTAATGCCTCATAAGAAGTTATATAATAGTTCATAGAAGAATTAGTGAATAATATGGAATTGTAGTATCATAATCAATTGATGGTAAAACATTTATATCACCATATAGACACTCATTAAAGATAAAAGTGAATGCTCTATGAAAATATATGGCATACACCAAATTTACTCTTAGATAGAGGGAAAATTCATTGCTAACAATTCACCATAGGAAAATTCATTGTCATGACAAATTCACCATGAGTAAAATTCACCACCAGCAATTCATCGCCATGGAAAATTAATTGTATTGATATAATGCCGTTAATTTTCCCTTGCTGATGGTGAATTTTCCTAAAGCCAAAATATATACCTATCTATATGGATGAATGAAGCATAAAAATATGATGCCAATTAAATCATAATAAAAAATCAACTATTTTTTTTATAAATGATTATATTAGAAACACCTTTATAATATTCAATACTGTCACAATCAAATGAATCATTTATTTGGATCTATAATATTCATTTCTATCAAAATCAAATAATCAATAAATAAATCTCTAATAATATAACAATGTAAAAAATATAAAGAAACATAAACTATATCGTTATCAATTATTAAATCATCATTGAGAAAACATCCTATAAAATATTTTAATAATTCATTATTAAAAAATCATCCTATAAACATTACTATCAAATTCATAATTAATTGTATTATATGGTAAAAAATAATCATAATTAATTATAATCAATAAAAGAAAGCGCTAGCACACCAAATGTATCCATGAACATCACTCTATAACATCATCATATAATGCAGCAAAAATAACACCAATAGATTAATAAGTTGCTTGGAAAATATAGAAAAAATTATGACTATGAAAAGTACTATGACATGAGGGAGAAAGCAATGAACTAGGAAAGAATGCTCAAAAGTAAATGATAAGTATTAGTCCTCAAAAGAATATGATCATCATTACAGTCATGAAAATCACCATCATCATTAGAGTTATGAAAATCACCAGTACTGAAGCTTATAAACAAGTGAAGTGAGACTTGTGTATCTAAGAGGAAAGTGAATGTATTAGAGCATCTAAGAAAAAAAGTGAAAGTAAGGAAACGCTCCAATGAGATGAGGGAAAAGTGCTAAAAAAGTAACCTATCACTACCAGCAATGAAAAGAATATGATCATTATTAGAGTTATATGAAAATCACCATTACTGAAGCTTATAAACAAGTGAAGTGAGGTTAGTTCATCCAAGAGAAAGGTGAATATCATGAAAAACCTCCATAGAAGTATTATAACACCCGTATTCTCAACACTCAATTCCTCTGATTTTCAGCTGGGGGCAGCGCATATTTACAGATTGGACAAAAATTTGAGTATGTCAACCACTTGATTATGCAGTTACCATGGTAGAGATGATTGCATGCCATCTTCTTGGCTAAATCACCCTCAATCATTCGCTCCTGGCAGATACAACACATACCCATATCACAATCATCTTTGATATCAACTGTCACCAACTTCTCCACGGCAGACTTCTCTGCAGGAACACTACGAGCAACAGTCTGAGTTTCATCAGCTAACATGTTAACAATTCTTTCAAAATCTGCATCATCCTCGGCATAGTCTTCAATACCAGTGAAAATCTGGTCATTGTGGGCATGCTCACTTTCATATTCAATCGGCTCCCCATTACGCTCATAAAATGTACAACGCCATTGTAATCTTATTCTACCACTTTCCAGAGATTCCAATATGTCTTCCCAGTAAAAGCTGCTGCCTGAAATCCTTATTGTTACAGGAATTTCGTTCAAACAGCCCATTGTTAAACGCAGAGGGAAAATATTCTGTGTCCTCTCTCTCCTATCCTCTTCATTAACAGTTAAGTACTCATTGCCAGTCCAGTCAGTTACATGCCTATCAAAGGCAAAGAGTAAATTGAGATATATGATAATACGGTCTCTATCACAGTAGATTTGCTTAACCAGAGCGCTTCTGTTATCCCTTGCATAAGCCTCGTAAACTGTACTAATGGACGTCATATCTCTCCGGTTTACGTTTGTTATATTGGGCACTCTGATTTCTACTATATATTTGAGGACTTGAAAGAATAAGAGTCCACTAAACTCTGGATTGAATGATTCTTCACTGAATAGTTTGTCTCTTAATGTCCATAATTGTCTTCTGCTAATTCGGCCGCTTTCGTCGCACCGGCATCCGAATTCAGTCACATTTCTTTTGCAGTAACAGCATGGGTATTCCACACATTGATGACGCCCTTCTTCCATTTTGGAAATCTTATAAATTACAGAGACTGTTGTTGAAAATGAAATATTTCCAGGAGGGAGGACGCGAGTTTTTTGGTTCCACTATGATCTCAATTTATGTAATTTGTTTCAGTCAACAGTTGTGTTGTTCTGTTAGGGAGGGATGGCTCACATTGCTGAATTTAAACTAAAATTGGTAAACATGTGGCAGAAACAAAATTAATATCCACCTAGATAATTGTCGTTATTTTTGTATAAAAGAAATTGCAATTTAAATGCAATTAAATTTTGAGGTAGCATACGATGTAGCTCTTGTATTTATAAGGAATAAAAAGCACATGCCTTTGCTTTAATCTTTTCTAGTCTTATTTAGTCTAATATATTTGGCGAAATAAATGATTTTAACTTTGAAATAATTTTTTTAGATTTATTTTATTTGGATTGTTTTAAAGCATTATTTTTTAATTATTTTTATTTTTTTAGATTAGTTTATAGTTATGGTTTTATTTCTTCATTATATTGTATTTGTATTTGTATTTTTAATTTTTTAAGTTGAGTTTTTTCAAATCATACTATTATTTCATTAGTTTGTTGAATAAAGATTGTAAGTTGTCTATAAGGTTGGTTTTTGATAATATTATTTTATGTTATTTAGGATCATTGACTATCAAGAAAATTATTACATCAATCTTAGCTACACAAGTATTCTACACCTTTTTTTGACATGTTTTCAATATTTATGCATTGATTATAGGGCTTGAATGCTATCAAAGAACTTAGTGCTCTTCCCATTGCCTATTGTTGTGGCATTTCACACGAGATTTTCAGAATGGTAATGTTTTTAGATGTATGTACAAGTGTGTGTGAAATACTTATAGTTCAATAATAGCAAAGGATAAAACCACACTAGTTAGACTAGGTTGCATACTTGTAAGATCATCCTAGGTTTTAAGTTGTCTGTAGGACCAAATCATGGGTACAAATCTATCTCAAAAAATAAGACTCTCAAATTACTACTCAAATCATATGCTACATTCTAATGAGGAAGAAGAACATTATGATTATGATACCTTCATTGAAAGTCTCAAAAATTAAATGAAACATGTGTTCTAGTCAATAAATTGAAATCTTTGTAAAAAATTAGTTAGATGCTATAAATGAATATATGCCCACTTTATTTTCTTTTGATGATCTGATTGGTGAGATAATTCTCACTAAAAGACATGAAATGAATATAATTTAATACGATAGGGAATATAATTCAAGATACACAATTCCTCATATGGTGGGCCATATTTCCCAACTCATTTCATAGTTCCCCTAGACCCAATCAATCATTCACCTATCCAATTTTGAGCTACCAACTCTTAGGTCCTTTCCATTCGCATTTCTATAACTTACTTATAAGCTTAAAACTAGCTCCTCCTTAACCATCCCCCCTTTATTCCATTTTGAGAGATCATGGTCATTCTTCTCCCGTTTCTCATATTGATAAACCTTTTGCTACAACATCAATAACAATACCTTCCATTCCTATAGATTTATTTATCCATAGTAACCTTATATCTAAATTAAAACACACTCTCCTTTGAGTACACTTATCTTATTTGTTTCCACTAGTGCACATACACCTTTTATTTCTTCACCTTGCCTTTAAAAAATCATATATATTGCTTTACCCACACCCCAAAAATTTCCTACCAGTTAACCTCTATCATGAGTGACTTGAACGATATGGAAACCAATGTCAATGATTTGCACGAGTCCCTTAAAAAAAATCTATCAAAGGAGTTACTATAGAAGCCATTGAAATAGTACATACTATAACACATCCTTTTCAATGGAACATATAGATCCTAAATTTATAATGTATATTCCCTTAAATCACATATTCATTTTCAACGCAACATTTTGTGATTAATTTTATGATGAAATCAAATGTTGGATAAATTATTTCCATGAATCTTAATTGATTATGCATTTAATTGGTTTTAATTTCCAACTTATTCTTATATTAATGATGAATTAGCCATTGATACCATCAGTCATTTACAACATGATATTCTAGGTTTGAAGTAACATTTACAAAATCACTAGAGTGTAAGAAAGGACCAAAGCTTAAAATCAATGAATATGTTCTTGTATTCCAAGGCATGGATATATGAACATGAAATATCACCTACCAAATAATGAGATTCAAGGTTTATACATTGATAGTTTCCTTCAAAAATCAAAGAAAAGTTAATTTTAATACTTACAATTTATTTTTTAGAATTATGAGCTAGTTTATGTGATTATGTGTTATAATTGATAAATATCAACCTCCTAAATATGGTATCTATAGAACTCTTTTCCATCCCCATAAGTTTCAAGTTTCACTCTTGAAGTCAAATAATAAGTTTATAGAGACTATGATGGTGGATTTAAACATGAACATGAGCCTATACATAATAAGTGTTAATATTACCAATGAATCTCATTCCAACTATGATGTGGGAAAAAGGGTTCTGAAACATAGAAAAAATGGAGAAGGCAGACATCAAGAAAAGTAGCCTAGATCTTAGTTTCAGAAATCCTAACAGGGATCCATTCACCACTAAAGGCGAATGAGTCCTTTGTGCCCTAAAAATAGGCTTCTTGTAGCAAGGTACACACCTCTTTGAGCTCTAAAAACTTCCCTCATAGTTGCTATAATAGTTAGGTATCATTTCTAATTGTTATTTGCATCTTTTTCCTTTCATAATTGAATGTTTCATAGTGAAAATCAGTTGGTTCATCATCTTCATCCATTCATCTTGGTGATGCAAACCCTATTTTTCTATGTTTCATTTTAGTGAACATGACCTCTTTTGAGCATCTTTGTTTATGATTTGGAGTGCATTCAAACCCTAGGTCCTAGTTTGCATTAAATTTTCATTGAATTTAGGGTTTTCTTTATTGTGCATTAGTGAACATTGCATTTAAGATAAAATTGCATGTTTGCATTGATTATATTCATTGAAAATATGAAAAAATACATTAAATCTGCTTTAGTTTTCCCTTTTGTTCACATTGAGATCATCATTCAAGTATTTAGATTCAAATTGCAATATAGATTTAGTCATCTTAGTATTGGTATGTGGCGATTGATCATGCTATACTGTATAGCCCATGGTATACTGTACATCCCGACATGTATTTTTCGTGTCATCATCGAAAAAGCAAAAAATGAACAAAAAAAATCCGATTTTGTAGAACCCAAAATCTGGAAGCTTCTAAGCTTGTTAAAAAGGGGTTCAGATGGGTGTTAGAGTATGATGAAAAACGCGATTATTCACAAGATTGTAATAAGTTTTTCACTGGATAATAAAAGTATTAGATGGCTGCAGTTTGGTGGATGTAGCCTAGATTGGGTGAACCGCGTTAAATTCTTTGTGTTATGATTTATTCTATGTGTGTTTTTAGTTTCTCTGTTTATTAATTAAATTTGCATTTAATTGTTAGATATCTGCCATCTCTAACCCTAACACTTAGTCATCATTTAATCATAGTAAAAGTTGAATTTAGAGACATCATATCTAGAAAATTTGTTACAAAATTCATTGTTACAGATCTGAGACAACATATAAATATAAATAACTCAGAAAAACTAAAATCAAACCCCAAAAAACCTAAAACTAGGACCCATTCGCCTTTAGTGGTGAATGAGTCCCTAGACACCCTAATCAATAAGATTTTTGGATATGTTCTTGTGTTTTAGGTGCTTTTCTAATCCCTTCAAATACCTACACCAGGACCCATTCACCTTTGGTGGTGAATGAGTCCCTGTATAACTTTTGGCAACAAAAAAATTGAGTAGTTATTGGTTTTTGATAAGTATTTTTGTCTCTATTTTGAAATTTGAGAAGTACTGGTCTAAAACAAATTGTTTTTTCTTTCAAATTCTTGTTTATTTATTAGATTTAGTAACATTTGGAAAATAATTTATTGCATATTTTAGTTAAAAGTGGCATTAGAAGTCTATGTTTTTAGTATTATTGCATTTATAGATAAGTTAGATCACATTATGTATTAATTAGAAAACAAAAACAAAAACAACAGAAACATCAAAAAAAGTTATGACAAGTTTCCTTTTAAGGTTAACCTAACCCTCAAGCCTTTCAGTAGTGATGACTTTGACATGTTAGATGAAGCCCTCGAGGACTTCATCTCGCAAGGTTCATCCACTGAGGCTTGTCATGAAAAACAAAAGTACAAATACATTAATACCATCACACTGCAACTCATAATTTATCCTCCTTCACAAAAACCATAAGTTCGAAAAAAACCTGTGCTTATCCTTGAACCACTGAAAAAAAAGACTTCGCTTGACAATGGTAATGCTTCACAACAAATGAGATATAATACCGTTGCACACACCTACAATACAAGGAACAATAGGCAACAAAAAGCAACTTCTATTTCACTACCCCTACCTAATCCTATCTTGCCTAGTGCTCCTAGTTTGATTAAAAATAATGGAAAGGAATATAATCTTATTAAACACCTTAAGAATACTCTTGCTAAGATTTCCATATGGGAATTTCTTCAAAGATCACCTAATTATCATAGAGTTCTCCAAGAGGCTTTGCAACAAGTTGCAATTCCTTATGACACTAGTTCACACGATGTAGCAACACTAATTCAAGGGATGAATAAAATGAACTTGGACATAGTTTTTCACTAGAGTGAGTTACCTCCCTTAGAAATTTAGAAGAAATATGAATCCTTCAACATAATAGTCCATATTGATCAAATCATGATAAAATGAAACCTTGTTGACAATGGTTCGACCTTGAATGTGTGTAGTGTGAGCCTTTTGGAAAGATCAAAGTGAGTAAAAGAAATATTAAACCTAATTATTTATCTATTCGTGGCTTTGATAACATGGGGAAACAACCACTTAGAGTCATCATATTACCTATCAGAGTTGGGAACATAACAAATTACAAAATCCGGTCCATGTCATGCCTATAGATCTTTCTTACAACCTCCTTTTAGGGAGACCATGGATTCATGAAATGAATGGTGTGCCTTCTACTTTGCATCGTGTCATGAAGTATGTCTATGAAAGAAAAGTCTACACATTAAAAGCCAATCCTGAACCCGAGATTTTCTTAATGGCCAATAGAGAAGGATGAGATCCTTTAGAAGCATTGGAATCCAATACAACACAAGAAGTCACAAAAGAAGAAAAAGAACATGAAACAAACATTGATGAACTTACTTGTTGGAAGATGATTGGGGTTCCTTGGATTTCACATCAAAATTCATGGGAGAATATAAGATAACAAAAAAAGACACTGAATCACCAAAATGAAACATAGAGAAAAGGGTGAAGGAAATGAAGTCTAACCCCCTTTAATCTAGTTAAGATTTCATTCAAAAGATGAGATCCAAGAACCTTAAAATAACCATCAACCCAAGAGGTGGATTAAGCCGATATTGAGGGATCTTGTAATCTTTCCTTGATGTAAGAATGGGGTGGTTAGCTAAATCACAACTTGTGGAGAATAAATTCAAACAATATGTAAACCCTGATTCTAGGTCTAATACTTGAAATGTATAAATCTAACATAGGAAACAATATGAATCTATAAATTTTCTAGCATAATAAGGAGGAGATAAAATTGTGCACCTAGTCAAATATGATTTTCCTGAATTACTGATAAGAACTTATTCACCACCAAAGGCGAATGGGTCTTGGTAGGCTTGTTCAAGGAACTCTAAACCTGAAACAAAAGCTTATATATTGTAGAATCTATGGCCCTTCAAACCCTAACAGGGACTCAATCACAACTAAAGGAAAATGGGTCCTATTAGGTCTTTCCAGAAATCTCTGAGTGTGGTCTTCAACTTTTAGATCTGCTCTTCTCCTTTACACCTTGAGATTCTTGTTTTTGGATTTGGATTTTCCAATAATCTATAAGAAAAAAATGATAGCTTGTTGGTGGGTATGGGTTTGCCTCAGTCAAACCCTTTGTTGGTAATTAAACCTTTGATGATGAATGAAAATCCGGAATATGTAATTGTGTGTGCAATCCTAACTTAAGTGTGTCTAAGACTAAAATCTATGAGAATGTAAAGGAAATTCTATCTAATTGTGTTAGAATAGAACCCTTGAGTGCAATATGAATAATGAAAATGACCTAGTAAAGAAGATGTCTAATCCCTCTAATAAGCCATAAATCTAAAAGTACCTCTTTTAGGCTACAAATAGGATGATCATAGAAGATGGAATCACTTAGGAAACAAGTCATTAGGTTTGGTTGTATGACTTGTGCATCTCCAAACACCTAGAATCTCTCATGTTTCTCCATAGGCATCTATCATCAACCTTCACTAATGCTTGACCTTGGATACAAAATGAGCTTGAAGACCTTGAAGTTCTACTCCAAACTTCACTTTTGCTTGGTTCTTAACTATGAATGTTTGATCTCATGAGAGTATCTCTTGCTTGCTTGAAATATTCTCCTAGGTGAAATTATGTAGAATAACCTTGTATTTATACATAATTTGAGAATTAACCCCAAAATTCAAATAATTCAAACTGACACCAAATTTGGAGATGAAATTTATTGAAATCCCACTAGAATGAAATTAAAAAAAAGGTCCTCATTAAGAGAGGACCCATTTTCCACCTAGGATGAATGGGTCCTGACACTATTTTCTAGGACCATTTCTTTGGGGCATGAAAGAACACTAAAAACCCATGTGAAATCAACTAAAAAAGGGGGGTCCTATAAAGGGAGGACCCATTTGCCACCTAGGGTGAATGGGTCCTGGCACCATTTTTTAGGACCTTGAATTTTCCCAATTAAATGTTATGTAATTTGAATTGTGGGTGTCAGGATAGATCTTTGGGAGGTGTCATAAATACGGCTTAAATTTGAATTAAGAGGGTTAATTAACTCCAATTAACCACAATTAACTAAGAGGACCCTAGATAAATGTGAAAGTATGTTACAACACTTTATAACACCTAAATAGGGTACACATTAGGTACATTTTATTAAAAAGGTTCCCAAGATCAATGTGAATGTGTACAACACATTACAACATTAAACCTAGGAAAAATTAGGTTAATTCAATGGAAATTATTCCCAAATAAAGTGAGGAAAAAGGGATACTTTTTCTCTCACTATAGGTTCTAGGGTCTCAATCAAACCTTTCTATTCATCACATTTGAGAGGAGGAAAGAATGATCATAAAAGACCACTTGGCTACTATTCTCAAGGAAGATCTAGAATGGTTGATTAGGGTTTTGGTCCTCTTTTGTTAGAACCTATTGATGATTTATGTGTTCATTTATTAGGAATTGAATTGATTTGATTGTGTAAACTAGGTCAACTATGCAACTACAACAAACAAATAGGAATATATAAAAACACAAAAATGATGAGAAGAAATTGGAAACAATGGAGCACAGAGTAGAGGTAGATGAACCTATCATTCAAATCTGGGTTGAAACTATTTGGTTAGGCGCATGGGTGCCCTAGACTAAGAAATGATGGTTTCTAAAATCTCTTAATAGGTATAAGTGGGTTACAGACAGTAGGTGCTTCCTTGTCGAACTCAACTTCTCAACTTCTTCTATTGATGAGTAATTACACTTGCCCTAATTTTATGGAGTATACTTGAATTTTTAATCTTGATGTTGAGTCTTCAAATCTTCTTAAAACCCACTTTAGATCTACCACCCACAAGAAGGAGAGTAGAGGAAGGGTTGTGTCTTATAGGGGCTTTCCTAAGTCAAATCCCATTTTTGTGTTTCCACCTCCACAATGGCTATGATGATGTCAGATAAAGAGTGCTTACCCTAGGTCAAGCAAAGGAAAATGGATAAAAAATGATAAATCATAAGTGCTGAAAATTATCACTCAGATCAATCTACAAAAGAGGGGGAGACATCTTGGGAACATGTGTTTTTTGTGAGAAATCAAAGCTAAAAAAATTTCTCATTTATTTCACTACTCCTTTTCTTGGCAGGTTCATCAAAAAATCCAATCCTTATTCAAGGAACTAGTTGGGTTTGGAAAAAGGATATCAAGATGGTGTTGAAAGGGTGGTCCTCGCTAGTGCCTCATCATTTTCTTATTAAGATATGGTGGCAGGGTCTCCTTTTCATATGTTGGGCACTTTGAAAAGAGTGCAACAATAGGATTTTCAAAAGTAAGAAAAGTCCTTGGCAGGTTGTTGCAAAAAAGATGATTAATTTAAAGATTATTGAGAACCTTAAAATAACCTCTTGCAAGCTAGAAAGAAATCCCTCGAATCTAGAGTTATCCATTTCCTCATCTTGGAACTTATTTGAGGCTCTTAATTCCCCGAGTTCACATTTCCTTTGGATAGGAACAATACTCTTTGGTCCCCCCGATCCTGGTTAGCTTAAGCTCAATTTTGATAGCTCAATCAAAGGGAACCCAAAATGGGTAGGTGGAGGTGGCATAATTAGGGACCATCATGGAAAGATGATTTTGGCCTATGTTGTGAACCTAGACTTACAAACTTCTAATTTTGTGGAGGTGGCAGCTACTTACGATGGGATCCGTATTGCTAGAAATGCTAGTGGCCAACCTGGTAATCGAAGGTGACTATAGAAATACTATCATGTTTTTGAATGGGAAGATGAAGCCTTGTTGGTCCCTTATGGAACCCATCCTCTTGGTATGAAATATCATAATGAACTTTGGTATGTGTAGGTTTTCTCATGTGTTCAGATCTATCAATAAAGTGGCTGATGAGCTTGCAAATTTGGGAGCCTTCACACCAAAAATTATTATTTGGGATGTTCCTTCATTAATTTCAAAGTATGTGTGAGAAATTTTATCGAATGATGAAAAGTACTTTAATATCGAGTTTGAGTTGAACTCTTTATCAACTCAAATTGACAACTGACACTTATTTCTTTTAAAGCTGTATCAATGGGTTAATTTTAGGGTAAAGGTTAGTGGATTAAATTAATGAACAAAAACCAAAGAAGCTATGAAGCACAAAGAAAGAAAATAAAATAAACGAGAATGATTATACTTGTTACTAATTGAAGCTTCCATGATTCACCTCCATAGCACCTTCTAGCTTGCAGTGTATGATCATTGTCCTCAGATTTGCATATGTGAGAAAATGCCTATGACTATGTCCTATGCAAGTTTTGAAGGATTTGAATGACAAAATAAGACTATGCCTATGACTATGACAAATGACTATTGCCTATGAGTAAATAATCCTATTCAACAAACTAAGTGCAAAGTATGCAATTAATATGTAAGCATAAATTTGTTAGAATTTAAAGAAGTGGTCCTGAGAATGTGAGCAAATTGACATTTTATTGAAAATGCAATTTTGGACGGACGAACGAGATTGAAAGCTAACAAAGCCTAAAATTAGTGGATGAGATTTCATGTGACAATCCCTAATCAGGGTTAGGGAAAAATTATTAAATGAGTGGTCAAGATGTCATTTGAGAAAATCAAATCGGCAGTTGAGAATAAATGTGACAATTAGTCAAAAAGATAAAGATTTTCAAAAATCAAGATGATAAAGACTACTTGATTTGTAAGATTCAAAAAATCAAGAAGATAAAGACTGGATAAAAAAGTAGATTTGGAAAATCAAGAATTTGCTCAATTACTTGATTTATGGAAGAAGATTACCATTTCAATTAAATAAATTCAAAATATGGATTTTGTGTGACAATAAATAATCGACTTTTAGATTATTTACTAAAATGAACTTACAGTTAAGAATGTGATATCATTTTAAATAATTTCATTTATTTAAAATGAGGGAAATGTTAAATTTGGCAATTAAATAATTAAAGATAATTATTTAATTTAGAGGATATGATCAATAATTAAATAAATTAATTTAATTATGAGAATTAGTGACATACTAAATAAATAAATATAATTCATTTATTTAATAATCAAGAAGAATAAATGAATAAAGGTAATTAAATAAATTAATAAATTTATTTAATTATAAGAAGACAATAGACCCTTAGTGACGTATTGAATAAATAAATAAAATTTATTTATTTTATAATCATGAAGAATAAACAAACATGAATTAATTAAATAATTATGAATTATTTAATTAATAGTCGAATGTGGACCAAGGACATAATTAAATGTCATAATTATGCTAGGATGAAAGTGGTAAAATAGAGCTTGCAGGCCTAGGTCATTTTTATGTGTCTACAAAGGCAATCTTTTAATCCCACCCAATCTTTTCATAATTTATCTCTACCTCTGTTCGTTCTTTTTTTGGGTATTTTTATAGAATTCCCAGTGTTTCTTTCTTTGAGGTGAATGTAGTTATGGGTGGCGACCTTGTTTAGGAAGAGCTTACCTCTTGCAAGGTTTGGAAGAATGACAAGGATTTATGGACTATCCTTCAAAGGGGAAAGTTAGATAGTTATGTTAAAGGAATGATGGGGCACGATCCTAACATTTCTATGGAATTCACCAATTCCTAGAAAGATGGAACTGTTACTATCAACCTGGCTACTCCATCTTTATTAATATGGAATTTATTGCTAAATTTATTGGCCTCCCATTAGAAGGGACATGTATCCATAGGAAGCTGAAAGGACATTATCAAAAGATAGAAATATTTTTGAAGGGGAAAGGGTTAATTGGCTGCAGAATGGGTTTAACAAAGACAACCTCCCGAGGGTCTGGAGTAGAATGGTGAAAGTTCTAATGCACTCTGTAAGCCTAGAATGTAGGTTTAATCACTTTTATGCCCACCTATTTCTAATGCTAAATCATTTCTGTTACAATGCTAAAATGAACTTTACATTTTGGATAATGTCTTCCCTAGAGCACTCTATTAAGGCTGTCTAAGATAAAGAGAAGAATTTACCCCTTTACTAGGGGTTGATTTACGGAATGGTCCATTTTTAGGTGGTCCTTTCCCTTTCTCTGACCTTTGCTAAGAAAAAATCTCTTGTGATTTGTGACTCTGTTAAACCCTTGGAGGGTCTCTCCTCTATCCCTAGCCTAGATTTGATGCCATCCTCCTCCCATTTAAGAATTATTCTAAAGGTAAATCTTCTACCACCGAGGTCCCCACCCTTGGTTCTAAAAAAAGTGTTTTATTTTTGGACCCCACTCAAATTTCCATTTTTGATACTGACAATTCAAATGAAGAATCCTAGAACCCCACCCCAAATGGCCCCCCCTTGTTGGTTCCCCTATTCATGAGGATTTATTTGAGATCTTCAAATTCCCCCATCTAATAAACCTCCCAACCCCCTAGATTTCCCTACGCTCTATGTGAGTTTGGATAAGCCCCTTGAAGAACCCTAGTTGGATGAAGATGCTAGTTGCAACAATTGTGCCCCCTTGAAGTTTAAAATTAATGACTTGACTGAGACTGTGAATGTCCAAAATGATAGATCTTAAAATGGTTGCTTTCCCAACTTGTCATGACCAAGGATAAAATTCAACTTTTGGAGGAAAATGTGCTTAATTAGGACACATGGTTGGGTTAGGTGGATGATGAAGGAAGTTGGGCCCTTTTTTCTTCCCTTGTCAAGTCATTTGACAAGTGGGCCAATTGCTCAATAATGAAGTAGATGAGATCAAGGCGGTGGTTGGTACCAAGGAGAGAGAAGTTGTAGGAGGATGTAGCTACCATGCATAGAAATAAGGATAAAACCCTCAAGTTCTTGTAAGAAATTGTGGATTGTAGCAAGGAGGCAGTCAAGAACACTATTGTCACCATTTAGGTGTTCCAATAGGAGCTCCACAAAATCCATGGAAAAAGGGTTGGGGATGACTATTAAGATGCTATTCACTCAAAGATGAAGAGTAAGAAAGGGGGTAGTTCTACTTCACCCAATACTAAGGAGGATAAGCCTATGCAAAAGAAGACCCTATCCTTTGAATAAAAAATTCAATTTTTGGCTAATGAATGGTAAGCCATTAATCTAGTCTTAAGCTATTGGGTGACCAATAGCTGGTCTGGTCCTTGGTTGGTTCTCCCTTGTGTTTTTCTTTTTTCTTACTTTTGTTGCTCTTTGTGTAGATTCTCTTTATTTTCTTTTGAGTGTCTCATGTCTCGTGAGCAACCTTTCTTAGCCTCTATGACCATTTTGTAAATGGGTACAGGCCCTTTCAAACTTTAATCTAATAAAAAATTATCACTCAGATCTTCTTTCCTCGATGGATTGAAGTTATGTCATTGGTCTCATGCAAGGAGAATTTGATCCTTGATACAAGGTCCTACAAGTGTTAGTACTCACAAAAAATGAACATAAAACATTAAATAAAACATGAAATAAAACTTACATGATGCATTACTAACATGAATCTTGACTGATGAAAATACTTAAAATTATGCTTATCCTACATCTTGAATTGCGTTGACTACTTTTTAGGATTCTTAATTGCTCAAAATTTCATTAGGTTTTTAAATGGTGAAAAATACATATTTTATATGTAATTATATTGATTTCCTACAATAATTATTTTGAAAATCTAATAAATAAATTTGAATTTGTAAATATACAAATTCCAACAGTAAAATATTAAAAATTGGGCCAAAATAGGGTGGTCTAGGGTGAGGGCACCCTAGACCAGACCTATTTTGGGGCTTTAATTATCATTAAATAAATAATTAATTTTAATTCCCAATTTTATCTTGATTTTCTAAAAACGATAATAAAATAGGAAAATAATAAGCACAATTAGGTCCAAGCACTTAAGGGGGAGCCAAACATAGTGTGAAATTATTAGTGTCGATAATTTATGATGCTACACCAACACTATTTGTAGAATTTTATATGTTAAACTCCTAAACACCCTAAGATCACTTGCAAGGAAAAATAACTTCCACATAGAGATGGAAGAAATAACATGAGCACTATGATTATGGATGCAAAATTACTAGAATGAACTTGATTTTTATTCATAGATTGATGATTGATTGATTGATTATGTACATATGAAGCCTTGCTTATATAGTCAAGGGTGATGATGTACCAACATTAAATGAGTGTGTCATGATTAAATGACATGAATCAATATTAAATGATCTAGGACAGATGCATTAAATAAATACAAATAGATAAGATACGATAAGATCTTATCTAGACAACTAATACTTTTAGAAAAAAACAACTACGACCTAAGTGGACTTAATAATGTAAATATGACCTAAATAGGTAAAACACCTATTTACATCAACACCCCCCCTTAAGTACAACTTAGGGATTACATATGCAAATGACACAAAGATGGTTCTTGATGATGAGGCCATGTAAGTTACCCATTTATGAATGCAAATGTAATCTCTCACAAACTAAGAAAAGGAGAAAACCTAGTGGGACAAAACTCCTCCCTAAAAGAGATAAAAAAAAATTGATCTCAATAATGAATGAGAAGGAAAAAACCACACTCGAAGAAAAAGACCCCCCATTAGAGAGAAGAAGAGAGACCATGCATTCCCCCCTCAATGTAGAGTCTCTTGCAAAGATGGTAGATGTTTGACAATGAATGTTGAAGATGATCCATGACTGTTGAACATTCTTCCCCTTGGGAAGAAACAACTCCAAGATAGTATGCAATATGTCTTCCCATTCCTAAAAGGAATATGTGGGAAGAACGATGATGCGAGATGTCTCTGAAGAATACTCAAGTGTCTCCATGTTGATTCTGAAAGGTGTCACACTCCAAACAAGCATTCTAGGCCACACTATTGAAGAAGAAAATACAAAATATTCTAGAAATGATTATAGAACATAATCCAAAGATAAAGATACCTCCTATAAAGACAAAGAAGCCTCCTCCAAATGTCATCCAAAAGTATCCACACTCATGTCAAACTACAAAGGATGATCATGTAGAGAATGAACTTGAGAGGGTCAGAGTGTTCCCTCACAATAACTAAAGAAGAACCATTTCCATAAAAGAGAAGATGAATACAATTGATGATGCATCCTCAATCTAAAATCCATGAATAGAAAAAAAACTAGAAATTCCTATCAAGAAATCATCCCAAGTAGTCATCTTTGGAAGATGATGAATGTCCTGTGACACTGAATCACAAGGAGCCAAAACTATGAAATCACAAGCATCATTAGGTACAAAAATAGAAAAAGGAGATGAGATGTCAATGCATGACATTAAAATACAACTATCATCCCCCATTGTGTCCTCATCATTAAGAACACTAGATGATTCTTCCAATGTTGGATTACAAGATTCCTCAACCTCAAGTTGTTGAATCATACATAAAGAAGATGAACCCTCTAAATCTAGATTAAGAGCCAAGAAACTGAAGTCTCAATATGAGGAGAAGGAGAAGGAACTACCAAAACTTTCCCAATGAGAAAGCTCAACAACTATTTCATCATCAATCTAGGTCAAAACTCTACAAGTCAAGCAAGACAATCCACAACAGGATCCTTTGGGAATGGAGGCTCATCCGATTCTCCATACATCTCCCAAAGTCTAGTCATAAGGTCATGAGGGATCTCAATACCATTAGGGGTCAATTGTGTGTCAATATCATAACTACAACCAATTACTCCTGGGATATGTTCTGTTTTAATGTCCAGCACAACTCTCTTCCATTTAGATAAAGGTTTAGGAGCTAGTCAATATAGATATGGAAAATGATTAAGCCACATAAAATATGTTAGGATTCCATGTCATCAAGACTTAAAGTTCCATTGATATAACCTGATTACAATAGGATGCCTTTTTATGCCCATATTAAACTCCTTAATTTTAGTAACACAATAGACCAATCAAGAGACATAAGCTAAAAAAAGAAAAATATTACCCCCCAAAATTACTCAATCATGAAACCCCCAAGAAAGATATGAGGTGGAACTTTATGCTTAGTGTGATTCCAAATTCCACTTTCCAATAACAAAAAAGTGGACTTGATCTAAGTGCACATAGATTGCAAAATTTGGCCACAAGATCAAAGAATTTTTTTTACATAAGATGAGGTAAATATGATCACACCACTATAAGGTACACAAAAAATTATGCACTTTAAAAAAAAAATTCACTAAGAAATATTATTGCAGGAGTGAGAACCAAGCCCTAGAAGTTCTAAAAATGAGAACAACTCAACAACACCTGTGTGAATTTGTAATTTCTGGAAAACCCAAGAACCAAAATAAAAATAACTACACCATTGTGTAGAGTGTAAAATTATACCCCAAATAAAAAAAATTCATTGAAAAAGGAGTCCATATGACCAAGTTATGGGCCTCCGAAGTTTTCCTCCCAAACAAAAATTGCCAACAAAGAGGGGGAAGAATTTTTTAATGGATTGTTGACATTACTATTGACACAGTGATGACATCAACCATTTGAGTGATTAAATTTTTTTCCTTCTCGCCTGTCAATTGAATATGCCCCCGCTTGATGGAATATTCTTCCAAAATCTTCGATTGCACAAAATAATATGAAGAACGAAATATGCCAAATGAATATTCATTTGTTGGTGATGAGGAAGGAATCATGAAAAAATCTAATGGAATATAATGGATTTCTACTGATTTAATTGAAAGGTGGCAACTATAGGTTTGTGGGGTCACAGGGACCAATGTGGCCCATCAAGGGTGTGCCATGTGATGCCACTGCAAATACCCGTGGTACCCTTCAGGTACCTCCAAATTGTAGCCACTCTTTAATTTTTCAAAGGAATTTTTCCTTGGATTTAAAAAAATAAAAATAACCTTAGAAAATTATAACTTTTTATAAAATTATTTTCACCTAGATGAATTTTTGTAACCCAACGATTTTCTCTCCTACTGAGATTTTTGTGACTGTGCATGCAATAATGATGGTTGTGTGCTGTAGAAAAAAGTACCCTTTGCTTGACATGAGATTATCTAGACTTAATGAGGTCTTAATCTAGTGTTGTGAGGCACTTTATGCATCCACACTAAGTCTTGGACCCTTGCAAATCAAAACAATATGCTTCTAATGACATCTTGTAAAGGTGTTGTGAAGTCTTGTAAAGGACTTTCACATTTTTCTAGAATTAATTAACCTATTTCTCTTTAATTGAACATTATAAAATGTGTTTAATAATATTATTACATCAATCTAGAAGGTTCTTAATGTAAACTTAATGACAAACTAGTGTTGTAATGTGTCTTGCACATTCACATTGGTTCTTGTGCCTTCCTAGGCTATGTGGACCTAATTTTGGTGTTGTAAAGTGTATTTAATCACACTTTCACATTGACTTATGTGTCCCAAGTCCTATTTAACATCTACACCATCACTAATAGGTCCCTAATGACCCATATTGTGCATCTTAAGGCTTTAATTGATCAAATACTTGACAAGATGGAAATTTAAACCTTATTTCTTGATTCCTTGGCTTCTTAGGTGTCAGAATAGCCCCTATGGGACCCATTTACCATGCATGGAAAATCAGTCCCATCCAAGTGGGACCCATTCGCCATGTGTGGCGAATGAGTCCTATCTGGCCCCCATTTTGACCTTTGAGTGGGAAAAAGTGAAATTTAAAGTTTATTTTCACCACATGTCGGCCTGTGATGAAGTATTATGGGGTACTAAGGTACAATTGTCTATAAATAAGTGTTTTTATCCTCATTTTACATCTAAAAATATATCTCTTAATCTAACAACTCATTCTTACATCTATCATCATCAATTCATCATCTATCTTCTCATCCAAGTCAAGCAAGCTAGGGTTTCTTCATTAGAAGTCATCAAGTTAGCTTTCCAAGGCATTCAAGGGATGAATCTTCATGTTATGCTACAAAATTTCAAGATCAAATCATCATGACAAGGTAATCATCTCCATTTTTTCATGTTTCATTACTTTATTTCATCACTTTGTTTAATTACCTAAATGAGTTTTGACTAAGGCAAACCCCCATGCCTTAACATTCAACATATCTCTTTTTTTGTCTTGTTTGTTTGAAAATTTAGGAATCTTGGAGGCTTAGGAATAATTTAAGATTAAATTTCAAAGTCATTCAAGTCATCTCTTCATCATTCAAGTGAAAAAATCAACAAAAAGTCATTTTCAGACCCGGATCTGACAATTTCAGAAGCAAAGATCTATAGGGAGTAAAAGTGTAGATCTAGCTCCATAGAACCAACTCCTAATTTTGTAGATTCCTGTAGGTGGAATAATTCAACACCCATGGTGAATGAGTCCCATCTATAGGCCTGAAAACTTGATTTTCTCATAATTCAACTCCTGACATTTAGAAACAGGTTTCTAGAACTTTTCATCAGAACCGTGACTAATTCGCCATGCACAAAAAAATAGTCCCAGTGGCCATTAACAAAGGTTTTTGAGACATTCCAAAATCTTCCACTAACATCATTCTACCTCTAGGTGCACTTTGTTCAATCTCATTTGATTCTATTTTCATAATTTGCTTAAGTTTCTAGTTCATATTTGCATTCAACACCGTGTTTTCCACCATCTTGCATTAGATTAATTTACATTCTTTTGTCTACATTTGTATTAAGTTTCAAACATTTAAACACATCCTCACACACATTCCACACTCCTCTTTCCATTCCTTCTAATGTTAACAAAGTTATTTTGGTCCATTATCCTCTCCTCCTAGGTGAAAAACCCTAGGAAGGAGCCAGAGATTTTGGGTTCCCAAAATATTTGTTACATTTTGGTGAACCTGGCATTTGTATCCCTTAATTTCTAATTTTTGATTCCCTTAATCATCCTAGAATTATCTTGCATTGCATTTTGCATTCTAGGGTTTCACTTTTGCATGTGTAAAAAGTGTATTTAGGTTGCATTTCTAAAATCTAAATCCATTTACATTTGCTGAAATTCTGCATTTTTCACTTAGGTTTGCATCTTGGCACTCATAATTCATAAAAATCAAGCACAAATTTTTGAAAATTTTGCAAAAGGTCCATACTGGGACTCATACTCATTCACCACCTTGGGTGAATCAGTCCCTTCTGACCCCTGAAACAACACTTTATAGATCTCAATTTTTTTTTAGGCTTCTGATTGGTGCCTCAACCTATATATATCAGTTAGTTGCATTTCTGTAGCATGCATCTCATAAAATCTAGCCTTAATTAGCTCATTTCATACATAGTTTAAATTGTACATTTGCATTCTCATCCTATTACATAGCATAATTAGTCAATTGTTCTTTGAAAATTGCATTTTATTTCAAACTTTTATATTGCATTTTTAGTTAGCATAGATTGTTATTTCAAAATGTTAGTTAATAACCATGATCATCATTCCTTCACTGCATGCCAATATTATGAGAGTCTCTTAGCACGAGAGAATGAAACTGTTAATGCTTGTCTTAAACTTACATTCCCTCCTATCTCTCCTATTTGTGTGGATGATGTGTTAGAAGAGCATACAAACATAGATGCTCATGATAATCATGATTGTAATTCTCCCAATACCTCTCCTTTTAGTGATGAAGGTATCTTGGTGAAAGAAGACACAATCATTGAGAATCATGAGGCTCTTGTTTTTCCTTCTCCTCATCCCCTTTGGGAGGATATTTTAGCACAAGAAAATGAAATCATAGACACATTCTTAAACATCACCTTCCCTAATTTCCATTGTGTGGATAACTTTGAGGAACATGAGATTGTAAATGATGAGGATGATATATTGGTCTTAAATAATCAAAATTTTAAGGTCTATAAAAACCCTCTTTATGATCCTTCCCCTACCAAGCTCCTATTGTGGAAGATATTAGGGAACAAAGCAATGAAGTCATAAATGATCATGATAATCAAATTTGTTCTTCTCCTAACTTATCTCTCCTAGTTGTGATGAAGATACTATGTTGTTAGAAAACATAAGCAATGAGAGTCATGGGAATCTTAGTTGTTCCCTTATGCCTACAAAAAAATTTAGTTCCCAAAAAAATTCTTTCATATATTCTCCTCATACTTATGATGAAGCTACTTTGCAAACTTCAACCTTAGATGAACATATTACAAGCTCTCCTAGTATGGTAGACAACATGGAATGAGAGAATGCGACCTTAGAAAAAAACAACACTCACATACAAACTTCCCCTAATCTCCCCATTATCAATAACCAAACACATTCAACCATTAATACCCCCCTTAGTTGTGATGAAGTTATTTTGGGATGAACCAAACCTTACTTTTCATGAACATGTGGTTTGTTGTTCTCCAACCCACTCTCCTTCTAAGGAGGACATTATAACCCAAGACAAAGATCATATCCCCTTCAAAGACAATGAAAAATATCACTTAATAAGGGATGTTAACAATATTCAACCTCAACTTACCCTTTATCCTCCTTCACATAAACCTTCACCCAAACCAAAAATTACCCTTTACCCAACTTTACATCCACTTCATCCTTCCAATAAACCTAAACTTACCCTTCACCCACCTTCACATCCTCTTCATCCCTCTAATGTATCACAACAATCTAATACTGATACTGTTGCTCATACATATAACACACAAAATAACCCACAACTGCCACACCCAATTCCACCATCATTGCCTTTACCTACTCCACCTAGTGCTCCTTGTTATAACCCTCCTACAAAGGAGTATGATCTTGTTGAACAATTAAAGAATACTCCTTCCAAGATCTCCCTTTGGGATTTTCTTCAAACTTCACCAACTTATAACACCATTCTCCAAACCGCTCTAAAACAAATCACAATTCCTCCTAAAACCACTCCAAATGATGTGACAACTCTCATCCACAAACATAATCTTGACATTAATTTCCATCAACATGAGCTCCCTCCTTTGGAGTTACAAAAACAACATGATGCCTTTATGATAATTTCTCAATTCCACCGCACAGGTATCAAACACACTCTCATAGATAATGGTTCTTCCCTTAATGTGTGTGGTGTGAGTCTCCTTGATCAATTAGAAGTTGACAGATCAAAAATCATACCTGATTTTGTTTCCATTCAAGGATTTGGCAATATAACAAAGTAATTTCTTGATGCAATCACTTTACCTATTACGTTGGGGTTGTTACTTTTCAAACACCTATTCATGTCATGCCTTATGATATTTCGTACAACTTTCTTCTAGGCAAACCATGGATTCATGAGATGAATGTAGTACCTTCAACCCTTCATCGTATAATGAAATATGTCTATAACAATAAAATTTATCAAGTTGAAGCAGATCCCGAGCTTGAAAGTTGCTTACATCTTTAAAATGGAACTACAAGTCCTCTAAACACATTGATTCTGATTGCCAACATAGAAATTGAACATAACAATTAGGAATGACACTCTAAATTCTCTAGTGACGATTGGGAATCCTTAGAATTCACACCATCAGTTATGGGCGAATACATATTCACACAAAAGAAAGATGAGGAACAACAACAACAAACCATCATGTCAATGTAAAATTCGGATAACCTTTCAAAAGCATCCACCTCAACCACTTTAGACAATGCCACAAATTCTACAATCACGCCTGACGAACATAACAACCGACAACCCCTCGATTCCAAAACATTGAAACGACTTTATGGAAAAGGGTATGACTTCATGAAACAATTTGGGTATAACGAAAAAGGCTGTGGTGCTCGAGAGCAAGGTATCCACAACCCTATAGAGCTTAACACACAACAAACAACTCATGGTCTTGGATATTCTCCTTTGACTATGACCATCAAACCTTCACTCCGCATCACTACTATCACACAAGACTCTTCCAAGCTTCTTTCTTATTCACATAAATAACCTTAGTTGCTGCTCCTTGCCATGTAATAGTAGTAGGATAATCACATTCTCACTATTTCATGTCTTGCATCCATTTCAAGGAGAAGCATACCATCATCCATTCTAGGCTCACATTTGTCCTACACTTAGTGGGGGGAAAGGGGTCTGATAGCCTTGTCCTCGTATGTTACTTGTCATTGTCTCTTTCAACTACTCGTTAAATTTTCATGAATATATAAGAGCAAGCTTGAGATGTGGACGACATGTCTTAAGATTGAATCGTATGTGACATACTACCTTTCTTCATGACACAACTTATCAAAAACATATGACTCACATAGGGCTTTCTGAATAATCTCTCATGATCTCCCTTCCTCTCTTCTACTTTAAAGCAATTTCTCATAGAACAATGTGTAGCTATTCCTTTAAAGTGGGGAGCATACAATACCATAATTCACTTGCATTCTTGGTTCCTAGTGTAGCCTTTCCATTTATATGATGCGTTCATTACTTTATGGATGACATTGGGTGTGGTGTCCTTCATAAGTGTGATCTTTCTTAGTATATTGCATTCCTCTTTGTGGCTTGATGTGACACACTGCATCCCCTAAGTTGTGGATATATTATTCTTTGATTGGTCCTCTCTTGGAGACATTAGACACAATGATCACTAAGTGACTGACCTTACATAAATTGAACAAGACTCCTTTGAACATCCTTTACATTTTACATGATTGCATTTTTACATTTTTGCATTTTTACATTGTTGCATTTTGTATGGCCACCTTGCATAACACAACTTGAATGCCTATGGTGCCATCTTGTTTGTTCATGAGTTCGAAGCTTTGCTTGTCTCATGAAGCTTGAATTGACAACCTTTTCCTTTTGCTTTGTGCCGCCTTGTTAAAATTATCAACGAGTATAACTTTAACATGGTTGAGCAGGAAGCCCACCATCATATTACCACTTTTTGGCCCATCATGATCCTGCACATACCTGTGTTCCTAATTGTAGGTCCAAGCATGTGATAAAATTTTAAATCAAAAAACTACAAACCTATGTAAGTGGATGGTTCTCAGATATATGAGTAATGGGTATTGTAAATTCTACCAGGTTCAAGAATAATCCCATTTGCATTGAACATTACTGAGAACAAATAATTTTGATATCTTCATCTGAAACACATAGAGGGTTAACAGATAAAACTCTCAAACTCAGCCTCTATACTCTTTCAAACACTAGGAAGATGCAAGGAACAAAAATAATTTGAACAACAAGCAAAATGACCAAAGTAACAGAATTTAAAATGATTTAGATTGTTTCTGAAAACACCTTCGGCTTTGTGATAGGTCAATGCCTAATCATGGGCCATGGAGTCCAATATAAAACTGTAATAGAGATCCTATTAGCAAATCAAGTTCAACTAATGGATTTAAAATATGTTAATGCCTTGCATTAAAAAACCCACTCTCATTGCCATAAAGTTCTACTCACCAATCCCACTTGTGCACTCAAGATTAAAGTGATTTGTCAAAGTAATTTAACTCTTTACTTGAAAGAGAACCATGGCCAAATAACACAATCATAGGAAAGCTATGATGACAAACTTAAAAAATCCTTGATATATTGAATTCATATAATCAAAAGCATACAAATATGGAGACAACTTTACAACTTGATAATATAATGTTACACAAATTGGCTAATATTTGCTCATAAAACTCAACTGTTACAATTTACATACTCTATTTACAACTTAGACTTAACACTACTCTACCCTATTCACCTAATTTAGAATTTCAGAACCTGTACAAAAGCGAAGAAGAAAGAAGATATAGAAGAAGAAGAAACCGTAAAATCCATCTGTGAAAGACAACTGTCATCTTCAACTCCCTTTATCTACAACTGCCTTTGCTTGTTGAAGAATCTTCACCCTGCTCTCTATTTTCTTGCTCCTCACTCCACTTCCCTTCAACAAAAAAATATTCCCCATGAGAAGACATCATCCTTCATCATTATGCCCTTCTTTGCAGCTGCAAGAATATTCTTTTTTGTTGTTAAAAACCCTTCACTGTAAAAATAAAAAATCTCCCTTTCACCTGTTCATCTTTCACTTTCTGTAGCTATGCTTTCTTTTTTCTTTTATCGTGAAAATTTTACATTTTGATCTCAGCAAATAAAACATTTGACTTTAAAATGGAAGCATTTAATCCCTTTTTCATTTTAAATTTGAAGGCTTCTAAAACTCTCTCAGGAAAATATAATATTTCACCCATGAATTTTCAATTTAAATGCCCAACAAATAAAAGTTTTTGCTCTAAAATATTTATGAAGATTTTAAAATTTTATATTGCTATAGAAAGCCATTCACCTATTTTCACATTTTTAAAATTCACTCACCTTTAAAACATTATCAAATAATAATCTTAAAAATGATTTTTAGGCCCCACCGCCATCTCACACAAGGCCTCCATCGCACGTCTCCAATAGAAAATGAGAAATGAGAAATATAATGGCCATGAAAAAAGTGCAGCCCAGTTCTTGTGAAAAAATCATTTATCAGGAAAATATAAACTTACTCGTGCAACTTTACATTTACCCCTTCATTTCACATTAAAATTTACATTTTAAAGAAATCCCTCTTTGAAACATTGCACTCGGCAAACAATTTAAAAATTTAGAAAAAATTTAAAAATATTTTACCTGGGCCCACCATACTCTTTACCTCAACATTCCCGAGCACCATCAAACATCTCTCATTTATTTGGGAAAGCTAAAATCAATTAGTGATGGGTGAAATGAAGAGAACAACCATCTGCATTGCTCATAAGATGAGAAAAATGAAAATATAATAGCAAAGATTATAATGCAGCCATGTTCTCATGAGGGATGAAATTCAGTTTTTATTGGGAAAATAAAAAACTAGTGTTCTCATTTAAAATATTCATTAATTTCTATATTTCATGGGCCCACTGTTGCCGTGCATAAACTTTAAACTTTTCTCGAGAGACCATTGCACATTGTGGGCGAGTAGAAAAAATATTGAGAAATTAGTGATGGGAGATGAAAAATTGTGCATCGTGGATTCATTTTGGAAGAGGTTACATATATTAGCGATGGGCGATGGACAGAGCAACCATCACTCATCACTAATTTGTTTTTGCATTCAGGACTCAAAACTGTGACATGCAATGTGCTACAAGAGAACTTTGAAAATTTATTAAAATATGTCTTTTGCTAAATAGCTTCAATTAACCTGCCCAAATGAAGACTCATCACTAGAAAACATTGCATCTCTATTTTGTTTCTTCATTTTCACTTCAAACTGGTGATGGGCGACGAGTTTTGTCGTGCAATTGTGAAAGCCGTGAAAGTTGCCTCTGGACCAATTATAAGCAAGAATTAAACTTGCTTATCCTCTAGAACATTTGAAATACATTTAAAATTTTCCCTAAATGCATTTTTCATATTTGTATAATGTTTAAAATATTCAAAAATATTTTAAACATAATCATTTAAACTTAAAAAAAAATGCAAATTTTAATTACGCCTGTAGGCCAAACAAAGAAAATTCACTATGGGCAAACCAAGACACTTGGAGATGAGATTTTTTTCATGGGTTCATAATAAATTATGTAAAGAAAACCCATTTTCTCAAACTTTTCCCAGCCATCAAGAATCAGATACCTCCTTTGTAAACTGGCCCCTGGGACGTGTTCACCACACCAGAAATACATTAAAATAACACATCATATGACCTTTTTTTTTGAAGAAAATGGAGTTATAGAGGTTGTAGACAAAAAAAAGAAATGGGTTGTTCTTAGATTTTCTAAATTTGAAACTTTTTAGAACACCTATTTGGGCCATGTCGTGATAAAAAAATGATTAAATAACCCATCAAAACTTATCCTAGGAGCCTTAAATTGAGTAGGAATGTAGAAACTTGACCCAAGAATTCAATGCAATTTTTCTTTTAGAAAAATGGATCTTGAGGGGAAAGATACTAATCAACAAAGTTGCTTACTTAGGCATTTCTTCAACTACACATGTTTAACATCAATTAGAGCTCTCAAAGTCACCACTTTGAAAAAATATCAAAACAAATTCTCGGGGGCTTCCATTGGAGACATAAGCTCATCTAGGTACACTAAATATGTATGCAATAGGGCTTCCCTTCAATCCACATTCCTTACTAGATATTAAGGGTCAAAGATGACCACTTTGAGGCATACTAAAAATACAGCTATAAAAGTGAACAAACTGCATTTGCTTTTGACCTAGTAAAAATATCAAATCTAATCATGAGACTCTAAAAATGGACCAGGGAGAAAATGAATGTAGGGATAATGGAGAGAAACAATCCTTTTTTCATGACAATCATCCAGTTGCAAAATATCAACTCAAATAGGAGGCCACTTCGTAGGATTGACAATATGCAAACAATAAAAAGGTTTCAGAACCTTCCAACTTCGCTTTTCAAAACACTATCAAAACTCATCATGGGAAGTTGAAAAATGACAAGCATGTTCACATATGTCAAGTAAAGGAATCCACCAAGGGGTTTGGCTTGAAAATGAACAGGCTTTGAATTGTTCAACCCTCCAAAGGAGGTCACTTGGGCATATTTTGCAAGTGGCTCTTTCTGGGGATGTCTGTTCCTTAGTGAACAGAGTGAGAATTTAGAATCCTTTGGGAGAGGAGATCAAGTGCCAAAATCATTGGGCAATAAAATCTTTATTTTTTCAAAATTTTAACCTCATTTGATAGCCCTAGGCCGCCAAATAGAAAAGGGAAGCCAATTCTTACCTCTGTCAAATACCAATCTATTAAAAAGGTTGATCCCTTTTAATCTATATCTACCTCTGTCATACCACATCAATACGAGTGACTTCATTTTTGCAAAAAATATGGGTCAGACTACCTTTGAATTTAACTTTACTATCACATGGCAACCAAATGACATAGGTTGCATCACTGCCACTCATTTCATTTTCAGATTCTGTGGCAAGTGACAAAATGCGAGGATAGTGATCAAGACTATATGAAAACACAACCTTATCACATTTACCACTTCCCTCACAAAGATTAAGATCTGAAAAGATATCATGCCTCTAAAATAATGTGCAATCCTTCTATGTGTCAAGCAAAGAGTGCTCACACATTTGTAATTATTTCAAATGGATTGCATCACATACAAGTTTATCATCATCCCAACAACACAACTTAGTGAATTACTATATGTCTCAATGTCCTAAAAACAAGATTCACCAATACTCATAATACCTTCATCGACATTCAAATCATAACATTTTGAAGAACTATCAACATCCCAAATAGTGTTTCCCACTTCAAGCTCATAGAAAAGATTGTCAGCATTAGTAATGTTATCACATACAAAAGTTTCAAGAGTAGGCTCAGATGACTCAGAATTTACTTCTACAACAAATTCCTCACAATGACTATTTAAAACACATTTACTGTTGCAAGAAGTATCATATTCAACATCACCTCCTGCTACATCAACATGAAAATCTAAAGCATACTACTTATGGGGAAAACTATGAGTTGTAGATCCAGAAAAGAGGTTTGCATATGCATCCATGTGATTGACACAATCATGTTCTTCAAGTACAAACTCATCATACTGAGGTTCATTAGTTGTACCAATATTTCTCACTACATTTTCAATTTCATGTACAACTACATCTATGCCATCATCATGTAAACACACAGTGATAACTTCAAAGTCAATAAAAGGAGTAAAAGAAGGTAAAGAATCAAACAATTTAGGAGTTCCATGTTCATCATTATCAACATATGCATGCTCCTCATAACCAACCACTTGACCCGATCCATTTAATGAATCGCTTGCATACATATCTCCTTCTTTGTTGATATTGCTGCTACAATCAGCAAGGCTACCTTCTTCATTGTTAAATTGAAAACCATCAATGGTTTCTTCATTGCAACTTCTTACACATGATTTCTCTAACTAAAAGTCATTGCATACTCTATCACTTTCATCTGATATGCTAACATTCTCAAAAGCACTCTTCAAATCAAGAGGCTCCTTTATCTCATCATCGTGAAAGCTTTCATCAATGCTACACTCACTTATAGAATTGGCATGACCAATTGTACCATTGCATTCTTGATCACACATGTATTCTTCAAACAAGATATTAAGTTCACATCCATCATCTTGTTATTGTGAGCCTTCAAAAATATTTTCATCATTTTCCTTGTTGGAACACTTTCCACTTGAAGATATTAATTCTACCTTTTCCTCATGAAAGGAATCATAATCACTAGGGCTACAAATAGAGTTTAAATCATCGTGATCACCCATACTAGAATTCTTTTTACCTGATTGCAAACTTTCATTTATAACACCATTGTTCTCATCATGAAAACATGAAACTTCAGAATCAACATGATATTCAACTGTATATTCAAAGTCCATAGAAGAGAAAATACTTTTAGTTTCATCCACATCATTGTAGCCTTCATCTAATATAGAAAATATGCTCTCTATTTCTATATTTTTAGAGCAAATAGAAGAAACTTCAAATGCTTCATCTATCTCTTCATGACCATTATGGCTGGAATCTTCATTTGGGTTTATTTCTTCTATAGTTTGTTCAAAAACCACTTCCTCATCACCAAATGATGCATCATTCTTGTCTTCCACTATACCATCTAGATCTATGTGATTAAGTCTTGAAAAAGTACCATCACATAAGCTATTCAGGAGATTAGTTCCATAGTTCTCTACCATTTCTTCAATTATTGATAGCCATTGATATAAACATTTAAGACTAGGGGGCTTCAAGTGAGATGGCATAGTACTCAAACCTGGTTCACAATTCTCACAAAACAAATCAATGCAAAATAATTCATCAAGCTTTTTTGATTCTGGTATATCAAGCAGAAATTTCATGAATCTATCATGAAAATCATAGATGGATTCATCCTCAAACCTTTCTATATCACACAATGCATCAATATATGACACAGGTTCAACCTTCTTTTCAGATTTCTCTTCATATTCTTCTTGGGTATGCAGATTTCTTTCTTTAAACAAGCATTCATCATTCACTGCACCAAACTTGTCCATGAACAGTTTCTCAAGCTCTTTCCATGAGCATATGGAATGCATTGGTAGACTAGAAAACCAATATTCAGTAGTATCTTCTAAAGTACTTACAAAAAAATTCATGGTAGCATCTTCCTCTACTATTTGACAATATTCCATTACATCAAGAAAACCTTGTACATGTTTTGATGTTGATTCTTCAAAACCTCCTCTAAACTTAGGAAAATATTCATTAATTCTTCTTGGTATAGAATGTGGGTAACCTTGGATTCAACTGAAATCTAGAGGGTTGTATCTTTCACTAGTGAACACTTTCCTTTGAGGACATGGCTGTGTTCTAGGCATGATATTACAACTTGTAGAGGGAGAACTAGGACAACAATAAATTTTTGCAATTAAGAATTTATTCTCTCTACACTTTTTTTTTCTAAATACCCTTTTCAGAATATCCTACTTTCTCATTTCCCTTTCTACTAGTATCTTGAAATACTAAATAAGGGAGAATATTAACTAGAACTTTTTGTTGAAAACCTTCATACATAGATATTACAATAGAAAAATATCTGAGAACTACTTCAACTAACTCATCTGATGATGTAGAATCTTATGTAAAGTTGCCACCTCTTTGAAAGAGGAAAAGATATTCAAGTAGCAGAAAGCTTCTTCCAAGATCTAGGTATTTCTGAGTTCTCTCCACCAGCAAAGCACCAGACTTCAAGAATATTTCAAAAACATTGTAGTAATCTCCTTCAAGTATGTAGGTCCTTGGCTCATTCTGACCCAAAACTATAGATCAACAAACTGATTGACTCTTTAAGGAAGGATGATCTTCTATCAGAATCTTCTCAAGTCTTCCCTAGTGGAGTCGCCAATTTGTTGATTATTTTTCTTGCAACCTTCAATCCTAAGGATAAACAAAATGCGTAAACTAAGGGATACAACATTTAGGACAAGGAATATGCACTATCAATAGATTGAAGACAAGAAAAGCCAACAAACAAGGCTATGAAATCCTTCTACCCTTTGAGCTCCATAGGACTCAGGAGGGTGTTCCTAATTGTAGGTCAAAGCATGTGATAAACTTGTCAAGCAAAAAACTACAGACCTATGTAAGTGGATGTTTCTCAGATATATGAGCAATGGGTATTGTAAATTCTACCAAGTTCAAGCATAATTCCATTTGCATTGAACATTCCTGAGAACAAATAATTTAGATATCTTCATCTCAAACACATAGAGGGTTAACAGATAAAACTCTCTAAAAATCAGCCTCTATACTCTTTCAAACACCATGAAGGTACAAGGAACAAAAATAATTTAAACAACAAGCAAAAGGACCAAAGTAACAAAGATTCAAAATGACTTAGATTGTTTTAGAAAATGCCTTAGGCTTTGTGATAGGTCAGTGCTTAATCATGGGCCATGGAGTCCAATATAAAATTGTAACATAGATCTTATTAGCAAATTAAGTTCAACCAATGGATTTCATATATGTTAATGCCTTGCATTAACAAACCCACTCTCATTGCCATAAAGTTCTACTCACCAATCCCACTTGTGCACTCAAGATTACAGTGATTTGATCAAAGTAATTTAAACCTTTACTTGAAAGAGAACCATGGCCAAATAACACAATCATAAGAAAGCTATGATGAAAAAATCAAACAATCCTTGATATATTTAACTCATATAATCAAAATCATACAAATCTGGAGACAACTTTACAATAGTAATATAATGTTACACAATTTGGCTAACATTTGCTCATAAAACCTAGCTGTTACAATTTACATACTCCATTTACAACTTAGAATTAACAATACTCTACCTTATTCACCTAATTTAGAATTTCAAAACCTGTACAAAAGAGAAGAAGAAAGAATATATAGAAGAAGAAGAAACCCTAAAATCCATCTGTGAAAGACACCTGTCATCTTTAGCTCCCTTTATTTGCAACTGCCTTTGCTTGTTGAAGAATCTTCACCCTGCTCTTTGTTTTCTTGCTCCTCACTCCACTGCCATTCAATAGAAAAATATTCCCAAAGGGAAGAATTCATCCTTCATCATTATGCCCTTCTTTGCAGCTGAAAGAATATTTTTTTTCTTGTTAAAAACCCTTCATTGTAAAAATAAAAATCTCCCTTTCACCTGTTCATGTTTCACTTTCTATAGCTATGTTTTCTTTTTGCTTTTACCATGGAACTTTTACATTTTGATCTCAGCAAATAAAACATTTGACTTAAAAATGGAAGAATTTAATCCTTTTGTCATTTTAAATGTGAATGCTTCTAAAACTCTATTGGACAAATATAATATTTCACCTGTGAATTTTTGATTTAAATGCCCAACAAATAAAAGTTTTTGATTTAAAATCTTTATGAAGATTTTAAAATTTTAAATTGTTGTAGAAAGCCATTCACCTATTTTCACATTTTTAAAATTCACTCACCTTTAAAAAATTATTAAATGATAATGTTAAAAATGAATTTCGGGCTCCACCACCATCTCACACAAGGCCTCCAACGCACATCTCCAATAGAAAATGAGAAATATAATGGCGATGAAAAAAATGCAGCCCCGTTCTCCTGAAAAAATCATTTATGAGGCAAATATAAACTTACCTGTGCACCTTCACATTTATCCCTTCATTTCACATTAAAATTTACATTTTAAAAGAAATCCTTCTTTAAAACATTGGGCTCGATAAACAATTTAAAATTTTAGAAAAAAAATTAAAAATATTTTACCTGGGCCCACCATACTCTTTACCTCAACATTCTTGAGCACCATCACACATCTCTCATTTATTTGGGAAAGATAAAATCAATTAGCAATGGGTGAAATGAAGAGAACAACCATCGGGCATTGCTCATAAGATGAGAAAAATGAAAATATAATAGCGAAGATTATAATGTAGCCATGTTCTCGTGAGGGATAAAATTCATTTTTTATTGAAAAAATAAAAAATTACCCGTGCTCATTTAAAATCTTCATTAATTTCCATAGTTCAGGGGCCCACTATTGTCGTGCATAAACTTTAAACTTTTCTTGAGAGACCATCACACATCGCAGATGCAATAGAGAAAATAATGAGAAATTAGCGATGGGAGATGAAAATTGTGCATTGCAGATTCATTGCGGAAGATGTGACATATATTAATGATGGGTGATGGATAGAGCAGCCATTGCTCATTGCTAATTTGTTTTTTCATTCGGGACTCAAAACTGCGACATGCGATGCGATGTGCTACTAGAGAACTTTGAAAGTTTATTAAAATCTAACCTTTGCTAAAAAGCTTCAATTAACCTACCCAAATGAAGACTCATGCTAGAAAACATTGCATCTCTAGTTTGTTTCTTCATTTGCACTTCAAACTGGCGATGGGCAATGAGTTTTGTCGTGCAACTGTGAAAGCCGTGAAAGTTGCCTCTTGACTAATCAGAAGCAAGAATTAAACTTGCTTGTCCTCCAGAACATTTGAAATACATTTCAAAATTTCCCTAAATGCATTTTTGATATTTGTATAATTTTAAAAATATTAAAAAGTATTTTAAACATAAGCATTTAAAACTTTTTTAAAAATGCAAATTTTAATTATGCCTATAGGCCAAATGGAGAAAATTCACTGTGTGCAAACCATGAGACTTGGAGATGATATTTTTTGCATGTTGCTATAATCAATTATTTAGAGAAAACCCATTTTCTCAAACTTTTCCTAGCCATCAAGAATCAGGTACCTCCTTTGTAAACTGGCCCCTGGGATGTGTTTGCCACACCATAAATGCATTAAAATAACACATCATATGACCTCCATTTTTAATGAAAATGGAGCTATAGAGGTTTTAGACCAAAAAAATAATTGGGTTGTTCTTAGATTTTCAAAATTTGAAACTTTTCAGAACACCCATTTGGGCCATGTTGCGATCAGAAAATGATTAAATAACCCATAAGAACTTATCCTAGGAGACTGAAACTGAGTAGGCATGTTGACACTTGAATCAAGAATGTAATGCAACAAACAGATTGGAAAAATGGATCTTGAGGTGAAATATATTAATTAACAAAGTTGCTTACTCAGACATTTCTACAACTACACATGTTTAACATCAATTAGGGCTCTCAAAGTCACCACTTTGAAAAAATATCAAATTTTTTTTTGGGGGGCTGCCATTGGAGACATGAGATCATCTAGGTTCACTGAATATGTATGCAAGAGGTCTTCTCTTCAATCCACATTCCTCACCATATATTAAGGGTCAAAGATGACCACTTTGAAGCATTCTAAACTATGTAGATGTAAAAGTGAACAAACTACATTTTCTTTTGACCTGGTAAAAATATCAAATCTGATCATGAGACTTTGAAATCATACCAGGGAGAAAATGAATATAGGGAGAATGGAGAGAAACAATCCTTTTGTCATGACAATCATCCAGTTGCAAAATATCAACTCAAATAGGAGGCCACTTCGTAGGATTGACAATATGCAAACAACAAAAAATTTTCAGAACCTTACAGCTTCGCTTTTTGAAACACTATCAAAACTCATCATGGGAAGCTAAAAATTGACAAGCATGTTCACATATGTCAAGTAAATGAATCCACCAAGGGGTTTGGCTTGAAAATCAACATGCTTCAAATTGTGACCCTCCAAAGTAGGTCACTTGGGAAGATTTTGTAGGTGCACTTCTGAGTGTGTGAAGGAAAATTTTTCAATATGGGCACTTCAAATTTGTAAAATTTGAAGGTGCCATCAAACCCAAAATGGGAAAAAGAACGGTGAGTTTTAGCTCACAATATAGTAATACCGGTTATAAGATATTACAAAAATTGGGTGGCTCATTGCCTAGAGTCACTATCAAAATACAAAGGCTTACTGCCTACATATTTATAATGAGAAAATGGCTTACTACCAAAAATGATCTAATAAAGTACTCCTAGTGAGTGCAGATTTAGTTCTAGTAAAGCTCAGTAAACTGACTTGACACACTTCATCATATTCACTTGTCTTCACATTCACATTCATAGCACCATCATCTCACAAAATCTTCAAAGATTATCCAATATATATATCTAATATATTTGCAAGAATAAATTAGGCCAGCCTAATTAGATGCAATTCTAATTCACCAAAAATACCAAATTTCGTCTCCAAGATTTCACAAAATATTCTCATAATGCAATTCAAATATCCAACACGCTACATCAAGTCGACATGGACCTAAGATAGGTTGCACATAAATCTGCATAATAAAAAATTAATTCAGTGCCATTACACAACTCATCCATTAAGTTGATCAATGATAGACTTAATAGAAAAAAAGAGTAATATTGATACACCATACAAGCATCTGAGTACATGAGATCTTGAACGTACATGCTCCCAACATCCATGAACCATTTCCCAAAACCACAAGCAACAATAATCATCAACAAAAAAATGCGGACCAAAATATTGGAGGGTATATCAAAATACTAGACCTGATATAAACATTATAAAGGTTTAGATACTGAACCATAATACTTAAACAAATTCAGACTTGATCTTGCAATTACAACTCATATATCATGGTGACATCAATGACAACACAAAACAACAAAATGAGATGTTCTTCTTCATTTTTCCAATAGTGTATGAGTCCTAATGTGCATTAAAATCAATATTTTAGTATTTCATGTCTTCATTCTAGTTTCTACAAGTTTCCAAGTGCACCTTATAATTTTCCAATTTATTGTTCTATTTTGCATTTATTTTAGGTCATTTATTGCAGTCTTGCGCATCATTAAGTTTCATAATAATGTATTACTTGTGTTTCCAAGCCATAGCTTGGTTGTGAACCCATTTTTTAGTCCATTATCACACCCTAGGACATCCTTGTTGCAGATCTCTTTCCCTGATTCCATCTTTGAATTGAGATCTCTAGGTTTTTCTTGAATGAGAAGTGTAGAAAACTTGTTGTTCTATGTCCTAAACTATAGAGAAATAATTTTCTCCCTTTCATTTTGGTGAACCTATATTTAGATCACATCATTTCTAATTTAGAGTGCATCATAGTCCTAGATCTAGCTTGCATTTACTTTGCATGAGGTTTTGCATTAATTAATTTCCATCTGGGGTTTCAAAATCTTGCACTAGTGAAAGCGCATATAGTTTTCATTTTTGTCTCATGCATCACTGAAATTGACTTGAAATCTACATTTTCACTTAGCCTAGACATCATTCAAAGTAGAAAGCATAACATTAACATAGAATTTACTAGAAACGGTGCAAAAACCCTAATCTAGGACTCAAACGCTCCTCTGGGTGATTTAGTCCTAGTACAGGTGATTTTGCCTAATTTTTGAGTATTATGTGGTGATTGTTATTCAACATTCAAACCCCTAAAAAACCCTGATTGGGACTTATATGCCCCTTTGGGCGATTTAGTCCCGTTTCAGATTTTAAACTACATTTTCTAGCATTAAGTTCTTTGTTTCTGTGTTTTTTTTTTCTTTCTATTAGTTATCTGTTTCAATTTGTATATTTTCTGTTACTTCCATTTCATTGCATCTAGCTTAATTCCACTTGAATCTAAATTAGAGTTATAGTGTCGAAAAGAGGGTCCTTTGACATTTTCACAATCGTTTGGGTCCTCTTTGTGGATTTTGGATTAATATTGCCTTGATTTAGTGTTGTAATGTGGATACCACATTCACATTAGGTCTTGGGACCTTGTGAACTAATGTAATTTAATGGTGCCTTGCAAAAGTGTTGTGAAGTGTTGTAACAAAATTTTACACTTTTCTAGGGTTGTATCAATTAACTAAGCATAAAAACATAATATTAATCATAATCAATCTTAACCTTGCCTTATTTGGAGTGTTGAAAAGTGTCGTAACATACTTTCACATTCCTTTAGGCTTGTCATTAATAATTGGGATTTCTTATTCTTTAATTGGCCCTGTTTTACATCCATAGGCCTCATTTATTGCATCTTTTTGAGGATAATCTCGACACCAATTAGTAACCAATCATAATTAAGGTGTTTGTAGCTTGTGTGTCCCAAATTTAGTGTCTGGGACTAATTTTCCACCTTGGGTGAATGAGTCCCACCTAGGTCTTTTTGGCCCCAATGCAAGTTTCACACATTTCTAGACACTTTTCATTTTTGGTCCCACACACTATGTGTAATGGTACTCATTCACTACCTTGGGAAAATGAGTCTTGTGTGACCAAAATTCAAATTTAATTCAAATTTTTGGCAGGATTTTATTCTCCTAGTTTTGATGTCAGCTTGTAGTATTGCAATTTTGTGAATTCTTGCATAATTAAGTATAAATACAAAGTTCTTTCACTCATTTTCATCCCAAGCATTCAAGTATTCATATCCTAGCATTCAAGAGTTCATAAGAGACCATTAAGCATTCACAAGAGCATTAAAAAGCATCAATCATCATGTCAAATATTTCATTCTTCATGTTTGTTATTGTGCTATCATTTGTGATGTAGAGTTCATGATCCAAGCAAGCATTTCATTCAAGATCTATCTCCTTCAAGAAAGAATCAAGAACCACATCCATTGCAGCCATTTCAAGCATAATTGAAGCACTTAATTGCAAGGATTTGGTGAGTTGCAACATTATCTTTTGTTCATTCATCATTCTCTTTCCATATTGACTTTCATTTCAAGGTTTAATTACCAACAAGGGGTTTGACCAAGGAAAACCCCTATTCACTAACCCCCACAAATTTTTTCCCTCTTCTTGTGTGTGATTTGTAGGGTTAAGCTCTAAATTTTTCAAGAAGTAAAGCTGGAGAAAAGTTTTCAAGTTGCCATCAAGCCTTGGAGAGGTCTACATGTGGCAATTTGAAGTTTCAAATTTGGAAACTAGTCAAAAAGAGTAGAGCAGACTGAGAGGCACAAAATCCATTTCAAAATTTATAGAAAAGCATAAGTTGACTGATTCACCACCATTGGTGAATGAGTCCCACTGTATAGGCCTGATCAAGATTTTTATAGATCTGGATACCCTTTTGGCTGAAACCTACTCTAGTGCATTTTCCTAGAAAATTGGACTGATTCACCCAGCTTAGCGAATGAGTTCCAGTCAACTTCAACAATAGATTTTTCAGTGATCCATACCTCCATTGTGCCTTATTTAGTCTTTTAGGTGCACACTTCCAGTCTCATAGCTTTTTATTGTATTTTTTCCACTTTTTAGGTCATTTAGAGTCATTTTGCATATCACAATGTGTTTTCCAATTCATTGTCTTTTCCAAATTTACACTTGGTGGTGAACCCCTCATTAGACATCATTCAATCCCTAGAATGGTCCCTTTGCTAGATTTCAATATCCTTTGCATTAAAATCTCAAGGATTTGTTCTTGAGTGAAAAGTAAGAAAATTGTCTCCCTCCTTTTAGGTCCAAAACCTTAGAAGCAAAAGAGAGTACACCATTTTCTTCTTTTCAAGAGCATAACATTTATATTGTATTCATTGTTGTAGTTTAAAAAAATGTGTCCTTAATTAGGGAAGGAATAATTAATGATGAATTGGACTTAATGTCACCTTGGTCTAGTGTTGTGTGGTGTTTCACACATCCACACTAGGTCTTGGGCCCTTTTAAAGCTAAATTAACTTAACTTTTCCCTAATTTAATGTTGTAAAATGTATTTATTTACACATTCACAATGAATTTAGTAGTCTTGTAAACTAAAGTCAACCTAATCTAGTGTTGTAATGTGTTTTACACATTCACATGTTATTTAGGGCCCTTCTAAGCGAAATAGACTCAATTTTTCTTGAATTTAGTGTTGTAAAGTGTATTTATTTACACTTTCACATTGGATTTTGGGACCTCTTACATTTATGACCTTTATATCATCATTAATAGCCCCCCATGACCCCAGGGTATGTGCAGGATCATCATGAAAAAAATAGGCCCTTAAGTGGCAAATTTTTTAGAAAAGTCAGAGTTAGGCAACTTGATGTAAAAATTTGAATAAGTTATCTATACTATTTTAAAATATATGTAATAGAATCTGTAGAAAATTGAATGTAGTTTCTAAACTACTTGGTTTATTTAAAAAAAATCTATTTGGTGAAAATTTGAAATTTCAATGCAATAGCACTTATATTTCAGTGAAAAAATAAGAAGTAGGTGTTTGTCTAACCAATTAAGGGTATGTGCAGGATCATGATGGGCCAAAAAGTGGTGATATGGTGGGTATGTGTAGGGTATGTGGTCATGACTTTTTTTAACCCAAAATTGATGAAACGAAAAAGGTTTTTAAAGGATATTCTTAGCTTTCCACCAATATAAATCATGCTTTACTTTGAATTTAATAAATAATTATTATTCATTTTCTATTTGAATTATGACTAAAGTCCTTGATAGGTGATTGAAAAACATCTATAGCTTTCAAGCATTTCATTTTTGAATTTGAAACATGCATCACATTCTATGCTTTGCATACTATAGGATTAAAAAAAATGAATTTCATGAAGTTTTGACCAAGTTAAGGTGGTCAGACATACAAGTTTTTATATTTTTAAAAATTTGTAATAAAAAATTCATAATTAATTATTTACTTGGAAAAAAATTACAAAAAAATATGCATCACATTAGGACATGAGTTCTCTACGTATATCTAAAATATTATAAAAAAATATTATCATTTTATTGTGGTTAGGGTGGTCAGACAGACACCTACTTCTTATTGTTTCCATGAAATTTAAGTAATACTACATTGAAATTTCAAATTTTCACCAAATAGTTTTTTCTTAAAATAATCCTAGTAGTTTAGAAACTACATTCAATTTGCTACAGATTCTATTCTTACATATTTTTGAAATAATATAGATAACTTATTCCAATTTTTACATCAAGTTGCCTAGCTCTGATTTTTCTGAATTTTTTGCCACTTAAGGGCCTATTTTTTCCATGATGATCCTGCACATACCCCTAACCACAATAAAATGATAATATTTTTTATAAGATTTTATATATAACTAGAGGACTCATGTCCCGATGTGATGCATTTTTTTTGTATTTTTTTCCAATTAAATAATTAATTATGAATTTTTTATTACAACTTTTAAAAAATATAAAAAATCGTATTTCTGACCACCTTAACTTGGTCAAAACTTCATGAAATTCATTTTTTTTAATCGTATAGTATGTGAAGCATAGAATGTGACGCATGTTTCAGATTCAAAAAATGTGATACTGTTTGAAAGATATAGATGTTTTTGAATCAGCCTATTAATCATGACTTTAGTTATAATTCAAATAGAAAATGAATAATAATTATTTATTAAATTCAAAGTAAAGTATAATTTATATTGGTGGAAAGTTGAGAATCTCCTTTAAAAACCCTTTTCATTCCATCAATTTTGGGTAAATTTTTTTTATTAGCCACATGCCCTACACATACCCATCATATCTCCACTTTTTGGCCCATCATGATATTGCATATACCCCCATATTGTGCATCCTAAGGCATATTTTGATCAAAACCCAACAAGATCAATATAAAAACTTAAATTCTTCACTCCTCGACATTTTAGCATGAAAAATAGACCCTGTGGGACCCATTTGCCACCTTGGGAGAATGAGTTTCATCCAGGTGGGACTCATTTTCCTATAATGGCGAATGAGTCCCATTTGGCCAATTTTTAAGGCTTTGAATTGGAAAAGTGGGTTTTTAATTCAAATTTTTCCTATGTTGGCCTTGGGGATAAAATTAACGGTCATTTGAGTAGATTTCCTATATAAGAAATCTTTCAAATCCTCATTTCATAACAATCAACATAAGCATCAAGTCAAGCACTCAAGAGTTAAGTACTCCAAGTCTTCATAAGGTCATCAACATAGCATTCAAGATCATTTATAAAGCATTCAAAAGTAGATTTCATCACCAATTATTGCAACAATTCAAGATACATCATCATAGTAAGGTCCTAATTGCATTACTTCATGTTCATATTTCATTGTCTTATTTCATCATTTGGTTTATTTACCTAAAATGGGTTTGACCAAGGAAAACTCCTATTCCCTAACAATCAACATTTTCTCTTTCTTTGTGTGATTGGAGATCTAGGTACTTTAAAGACTTGGAGATTAGTGAAGAATAGGTTAAGATATTATTGGAATGATTCCCCCATCTATAAGGTCATAAGCTTCAAAAAAAGTCACCTATAGGTCCAAAATTGGCAGTTTCGTATCTTAGAACCTAAAGAAGTAGAAATAGAAGACTAAGAGGTGTAGATCAAAACTTTGAATTTCCAAAAAAGATAAACTTGACTCATTCGTCACAAGTGGTGAATGAGTCCCACTGTAGCTATTTTCCAGATCTATTTACAGATTTTGATACCCCTTTTCCCAAAACGGACTCCCAAGCAGAAACCCTAATCTAGGACTAATTTGCCTAGATTGGTGAATGAGTCCTAGTTAGTTAAAAAGTCAAAATTTCTATAATTTCAAAGTTGTTTCTAGTCACTTCAAGGTTTCTAGGTGTACACTTTCAGTTTCATATCATTTTGTTACATTTTTTTCACTTTCTTAGGTTATTTAGAGTTAGTTTGCATTTCACATTGTGTTTTCCATTTTATTGTCTTTTCCAAGTTTACACTTAGTGGTGAACCCCTCATTAGATACCATTCAATCCCCTAGAACAACCCTTTGCTAGATTTCAATCTCCTTTGCATTGAAATATCAAGGGTTTGTTCTTGAGTGAAGAGTAAGGAAATAGCCTCTCTCTTTTTAGGTCCAAAACCATAGAAGCAAAAGAGAGACCTCCTAATTTTCTTCTTTTCATTTTGGTGAACCTGAATTTAGATCATTACAATTCTAATTTGGAGTGCATTTACATCCTAGATTTAGCTTGCATTAACATTGCATTAGGTTTTGCATTGGTTAATTTGCATTTAGGGTTTCAAATTTTGCATTAGTGAAAGCTCATATAGCTTGAATTTTTGCATCTAATTTCATTGAAAATCATTCAAAATTTGCATTTTCCTCCTAGATTTAGATCATATAGCATAGGAAACACAAAAATGGGTATGTGTAGGATCATGATGGGCCAAAAAGTGGCAATATGAGGGGTATGTGTAGGGTATGTGGCTGACGACATTTTTTTTACCCAAAATTGATGAAACGAAAAGGGTTTTTAAAGGAGATTCTCAACTTTCCACCAATATAAATTATTCTTTACTTTGAATTTAATAAATAATAATTATTTATTTTCTATTTGAATTGCGACTAAAGTCCCGATTGATAGGTTGATTGAAAAACATCTATAGTTTTCAAATGGTCTCACATTTTTTGAATCTGAAACATGCGTCACATTCTATGCTTCACATAATATAGGATTAAACAAAAAAAAATTTGAATTTCATGAAGTTTTGACCAAGTAACTAAGGTGGCTGGACATACGAGTTTTTATATTTTTTAAAAGTTGTAATAAAAAAATCATAATTAACTGTTTAGTTGGAAAAAAATTACAAAAAAAAATGCATCACATCGAGTATTAGTCCTCTACTTATATCTAAAATATTATAAAAAAATTATTATCATTTTATTGTGGTTAGAGTGGTCAGACAGAAACCTACTTATTTTTTCCCTTAAATTTAAGTACTACTACATTGAAATTTCAAAATTTCACCAAATATATATATTTTTAATAAACCTAGTAGTTTAGAAAGTACATTCAATTTTCTATAGATTCTATCCTTACATATTTTTGAAATAATATAGATAACTTATTCAAAATTTTACCTCAAGTTGCTTAACTCTGATTTTTCTGAATTTTTTGCCACTTAAGGACCTATTTTTTCCATGATGATCCTGCACATACCCAAATCAACTATAAAAATTTAGAAAATTTTCAAAATAATCCCTATTGGGACTCATTCACCACCTTGGATGAATCAGTCCCTCTGCATATTTTGAACTACATTTTACAAAGTTAAATTTCCCATTTTTAAGCTTATGTTTGTTGTTATTGCTTTTTTGTTTCAGTTTGATTGCTTTCTGTTACATTCAAATCATTAGAAGTAGCATAATTTACATTCATGGAAATTGTGGATAAAACTAGATTCTTGCACTTTTCATTTTCAGCAAATTAGTTCCTAGTTCACTTAGATAAGATTACATTCAACAATCATTAGAAAATGAAAACAAAAACCTAAAAACATCAAAAGAAACAAATGAAAAAATGGTTAACCTTAGAGAAAAAATATGTTTCAAACCCTTTAGTAGTGATGAATTTTCAATGTTAGATAAAGACCTTGATGGCTTCATCCCTCCTAGGTCATCCACTAAAGCTTCAACACAAGAGGATGCAAGCATCGACAATCATGATAATCATAATTGTTCTTCTCCCGATATCTCTCTCATTAGTGACGAAGGTATCTTGGTGAAAGAAGATACAATCATTGAAGATCATGAAATTCTTGGTTGTCTTCCTCCTCCTCCACCTTGGTAAGACATCATAGGACATGGGGATGTAAATGTAGATAATCATGACAATCAAACCTTTCCTTCTCCTAATATCTTCTCTAGACATGAAGAAGATAGTTTAGTGTTAGAAGATATCCTTATTGAGACTCATGAGAATCTTGTTTCTCCCTTCCTTGATGCCCCTAGTATTTGGAAAGACCTATTTGAACAAAAAAATTCCAATCATTGGTAATCATGAAACTTATAATTGCTCTTGTCTCGATGCCTCCCTTATGTGTGATGAAGCTACCTCAAAAAATCTAATCTTGAAATGTGATGAATATATTGTTTGTCACTTTTCTAAAAGCTCTCCTACTAGGGTAGATATTATGGCACAAGAGAATGAGACCTTAGTGATAAAGGATGACAATATGGACAATAATCAAAATTTCCCTTGTCCTAATATCTCTCCTATTGGAAAAAAATATATTATGGTGTTATAAGATCCCATCGATGAGAATCACAAGGAAAACATTATTGAACAAGGAAACACCATCATTGACAAACAAGAAAATCCAACCATGGATCATTCCCTTCCTTGCAATGAAGTCATTTTTGAAGAACCAACCTTTGAATGTCAAGAACATTTAGTTTGTAGTTCTCCTAAAAACCATCCTACTAGGGAAGGTATTATGGTGCAAGAAAACAACAAAATTTTCAAACTCCTTTCAAACAATAGTGATGTGACTTCCTTCGATGCAGATGATGAGGTGACATTAGACTCCCCTTTGCTAAAAGAGTATGGAAATAAGGACAAGATTATTGAGGTTATGGACATTAAATCTCCTTCGAGTCCTCTAATTATCAACCCACCTAACCCTCAACTTACCATTCATCCAACCTCAAAACAACCACAAGTTTAAAATAAACTTGTACTCATCTTAGGACCACCTAAAAGGAAACTCGATAATGATAATGTTTCACACCTACGGAGTTACAATAACATTGATCAAATTTATAACTAAGTGTATACAATCAAGGCCAACCTCAAACTTGAAAAACTTATGAAGCAACTTGGGAAAGGATGTGGTGCTATAGAAAAAGGTATCCATGTCCCTATAGAGCCTAAAATGCAAGAAATGACTAATGATTTTAGTTATTGTCCCTAAAAAAAAAATTCTTCATTCAATGTCAACACCATCACAAACAATTCTTCCAAGAAAATTCTAACTTTGGTACATCCTAAACTAATAGATATCTCATTAAATATGTATCAAGAAAAAACTTTGTTTACTTATCAAAATAAATAACATTAGTTTCTGCTCATTGCCATGCAATAGTTGTAGGATCATAACATACTCACTATTGCATGTTTTACATTCATTGCAAGGGGCAACATGTCATCATCCATTATGGGATCACCCTTATCCTACACTAAGTTGGGTCAAGGGGGTTAGTTAGCCTTCTTCTCATATGCCACTTGTTGTTGTCTATTTTGGCTGGTTGATCACCTTTCATGTATATCTAAGAGCAAGCTTGGGATGTGGATGACATGCCTTAAGTTGGCTTGCATGTGACATAATTATTCATGATGTAGCTTATTGGAAACATATGACTTGGCATAGGGCTTTCCAAGTTCACTCTCATGTCTTCTTGCATTGGCTAATTTAAAGAAATTTCTCACAGTGATGGTGTAGAAACCATTTTAAAGTGGGAGCATACATAGATGACATCTTTTGGAAAAATTTCATGACAATTTTTTTCTTTTTTCTTGTGATGTGTCCTCTTCTTAGTGGTGTCATTGGGTTTGATTCCATCCAAGAGTGTACGATCTACTAGTATGGCATGATCCGAATGAGGCATCCCATGGGTGACGATCTGACACTTTTGAATTTTCCTCTTTTGGAGACATTAGGCACAATGCTCCCCAAGAAGAAGACCTTACATGAACAAAGCAAAATCCCCTTTAACAATTTTTTTTATATGAGCATTTACAAAAGCATTTTCATTGTGGTGCCTTATCAAAGCTATCAGGAGGATAACTTTGGTATGGTTAGTATGATCGAAAGCTGACACACTGGCACGACTTTCTCATTATACAGGGAAGCTTACACACTGGAATGACTTTTTCACTAAACCACTTGTTTGGGACAACTCACCCTGCGAACAAATTTATGTTCCATGGCCCCAAAGTGAGCGCATCCTTGATCCACCTCATTTTTATCACTCATTTTTCTTTCTTTTAGTTATTGACATTGCATGATTGTGTATCTTGTTTTGCTACATATTATACACCTTGTGTGTGTCCTTTCATGCTTATGTTGGTTTGACATAGGATCTTAGAACCTACAGGCTTGACCACCTCCTTTGATCTTTGTCCTCCTTTTTCATCCGCATTGGTATGCTTGGACCCCTCTTGAATGTCTACTTTAGTGTGAGTTTGAAGCAAGTTTATCCTCTCACTAAAGTGGGGGGAAAAACATAGTTTCCAAAAAGTTTCCTTAATTATGGAAGGAATAATTAATGATGAATTAAACTTAATGTTGCCTTGGTCTAGTGTTGTGAGGTGTTTTACACATCTAGACTAGGCCTTGGGCCCCTTTTAAGATAAATTAACTTAACTTTTCCCTAATTTAAAATTGTAAAATGTATTTATTTACATCTTCACATTGAATTTAGGAGGCTTCTAAACTAAATTGAACCTAATCTAGTGTTTGAATGTGTTTTACACATTCACATGGGATATAGGGACCTTCTAAGCTAAATAGACTCAAATTTTCCTTAATTTAGTGTTGTAAAGTGTATTTATTTACACTTTCACATTGGATTTTGGGTCCTCTTACATTTATGACCTTTATATCATCATTAATAGACCCCTATTACCCCATATTGTGTATCCCAAGGCATATTTTGATCAAAAACCCGACAAGATCAACATAAAAGCTTAAATTCTTCACTCCCTCACACTTTAGCATGAAAAATAGCCCCTATGGGACCCATTCACCACCTTGGGAGAATGAGTCCCATCAAGGTGGGAATCATTCACCCAGGATGGCGAATGAGTCCCATTTGGCCTATTTTAAAGGCTTTGAGTGGGAAAAGTGGGTTTTTAATTCAAATTTTTCCTATGTCAGCCTTGTGGATCAAATTAACAATCTCATTTGAGTAGATTTCCTATATAAGAAAGCTTTAGAATCCTCATTTCATAACAAGAAACATAAGCATCAAGCCAAGCACTCAAGATTTAAGTACTCTAAGTCTTCACAAGGTCATCAAGATAACATTCAAGATCATTTCTAGAGCATTCAAGGCCCACATAATTCTTCATAAATTATTGTAGAAATTCAAGATTCATCATCATAGCAAGGTCCTAATTTTATTACTTCATGTTCATACTTCATTGTCTTATTTCATCATTTGGTTTAATTACCTAAAAGGGATTTGACCAAGGAAAACTCCTATCCCTAACAACCAATATTTTCTCTCTTTCTTTGTGTGATTATAGATCTAGGTACTTTAAAGACTTGGATATCATTAAAGAATAGGTTAAGAGTTTATTGGAATGATTCCCCCATCTATAAGGTCATAATATTCACAAAAAGTCACCTACAAGTCCAAAATTGGTAGTTTCAGATATGAGAACCTGGAGAAGCAGAAAGAGTAAACTGAGAGGTGCATATCAGAACTTTGAATTTCCAGAAAAGCCAAACTGGACTCATTCACTACAACTAGTGAATGAGTCCCACTATAGTTGTTTGCTAGATCTATTTGTAGATTTTGATACCCCTTTTCCCAAAATAGACTGCCGAGCATAAACCCTAATCAGGGACTGATTCACCTAGATTGGTGAATGAGTCCCAGTTGGTCAAAAAGTCAAAATTTCTAGAATTTCAGAGCTTTTTCCAATCACTTCAAGGTTTCCAGGTGTACACTTTCAGTTTCATATTTTTTCTTTACATTTCATTCACTTTCTTAGGTGATTTAGAGTTAGTTTTCATTTCACACTATGTTTTCTATTTTATTGTCTTTTCCATGTTTACACTTAGTGGTGAACCCCTCATTAGATATCATTCAGTCCCCTAGAATAGTGCTTTTCTAGATTTCAATCTCCTTTGCATTGAAATATCAAGGGTTTGTTCTTGAGTGAAGAGTAAGGAAATAACCTCTCTCCTTTTAGGTCCAAAACCCTAGAAGCGAAAGAGAGATCCCTATTTTCTTCTTTTCAATTGCATCTTGCATTTCATTGATTATCCCTTGCATGAGATTTTTAACTTGATGTCCTATTTCTCATACTATAGTTAGATGAAGTTCAAGACTCATGTCATCCCATGATAGCACAATCATTGTGGACCTTGGGTTATCTAGCTCTTTCACTACTAGTGTTGACACTAATTCACTAGGTATGGACCATACCATTGACAACTCTTTACCTTCAAGTAGAGTGAAAAAAGTTGAAACAATGGTTGCTAGTATCCCACAAGAAAAAATAATACAAATTCATGAAGACTTAGCAACCCTACAAAATCAAATAAGTACTAAAAAAATTTCAACCACTGCTATACCTATCATAGATAATATACATCACATGATTGAAAGTGAAGATGAATAGAACATATGCATAACATAGTTCAAATTTTTGGAAATGTCTTACCTCAACCAATGGTGGTTCTTAACCTTCAAACAATGTCTAAAGTCAGGGATGAACTCAAATTCCTCCTCTCACAACCATTACATCTATTCCTACCTAAACCAACCCTCAAGTTACAACAACAATGCAACCTACAAGTAATGTCATTCCTACCTTGGGTATTTTTTCTAGCATTCTTAGTACCTTTGTGGCATTGCACATCATATCTCCTACCACTTTACTTCCCATAAGCATTCCATTCACTACTCCCTCGAACACATATACAACTCCACCATATTCCCCTCCATAGATCTTGAAACACAACCAATTACACCCTCATAAATCAACTTGTGTAAATTGTTTCATCCCTTAAAAAGGAAGTTTCCACCATAAAACAAAATAAAAATTTCCAACCTACTTATTATGTCAAAAGTAATTCCTTATCCTTGGAGATATTGAGAACGTCGATGCCAAAAGGTAGAGAGGTGCCTAGATTTGAGAAATATGGGGGGAAAGGAGATCCTTCTAACCATATTTCCACTTATACTGCCTTATGTAGTGATTTCATTCTTAAGGATAAAATCTTGGCTAAGATTTTCCCTAGATACTTGAAGGATACTGCCTTAGAATGGTTTTCCTTGTTACCAAACAACTCAATTCATTCATTCAATGAACTTTTTGAGGCCTTTATAAACCATTTCCAAGTGCATATGACTCCTAAGATGACCCTAGCTGATTTGATAAGATGTAAGAAAAAGGAAGATGAAAAAGTTACAGACTTTATTTCATGCTACCAATTGCTTTATTCCCAAATCAAATTAAATATTCCTAATCCTTACCTTCAACAGATGTTCATTGATAACTTGCAAAGTAAGATACAAGATAAGCTTACCATGACAAAATTTCCTTCCTTCATACACTTATGTACTAACCTTTGAGATTATCAAAACCCAGTTAATAGTCGTGACACAAAATCCACCTCTAGTCGACCTGAGAAGTCTAAATCCATAAACCAAAATAATTATCAACCTTTTAGAAAACAAAATAAAGACTTCCTTCAGCTTAACCCCTCTAAACCAACTCAACATATTAATATCCAAGTGGCTGCTATAAGGAAGACAACTCATTTTGCATTTGGGGATCCTTCTGGGCAATTCACTCCCTTACCCAATACTCTCCATAACACAATGTCACAACTTCTAGAACAAAAAATGATCACCTTGCCTCTCGTTAAAACTCCTGATCCTAATAAATCTTTACCTCAAACCTTTAGATCCAATTCCTATTGCTAGTATCACCATCAAAATGGAAATGATACAGAACATTGTAAGCGTCTTAAACATCTTGTGCAAGATCTCATTGATTCTAGTTGACTTTCGATTAGAGGTGTTAATGATCAAGGAAATAAGTTTGTTTCCCCTCCCTTTTCATGGTGTAGCTTCATTTGGAAACATATAACTGGGCATAGGGCTTTCCAAGTAATCTCTCATGTCCTATTTTTTGTTAGCATTTATCATTTGCTACTTTAAAGTAATTTCTCATAGCATGGTGTTTAGCAATTTCTTTAAAGTGGGGGAAAACATTGGCATTATTCTTTTACATTTCACATTAGAATTGTGTAGTCTTCTTGCTTCATGCAATGCATCTTTTGCTTTGTGGTGACATTGGGTGTGATGTCCCTCAAGAGTGTGATCTCTCTTACCATATTATATTCCTCTTAGTGGTTTGATGTGATACATTTCATCCCAAAAGTTTCAAATATTCTATTCTTTGATTGGTCCTCTCTTGGAGACATTAGGCACAATTTTCCCCAAGCTAAGACCTTACATGAACTGATCATAACTCCTTTAGACATACCTTACACTATTTTGCACTTACATTTTTTTTTATATGGCCACATTGCATAATAAACATTGGTTGCCTATGGATCCATCTTTTTTATTCATGAGTTTCAAGCACACGAAGCTTTTCTTGCCTCATGAAGCTTGAAGTTCATTGTTGTGTGGCACCTTATCAAAGTTATCAAGAGGTATAAATTTGGTCTGGTTGTATGTACGAGAAGCTAAACTTAGGCATGAATTTCCCATAGCCACTTACTTGTGAGTACATATTGGTGATGTGTGTACGTGTCTCACCCTTTTGGATACCCACCCAATGGACAATCTAAAGTTTTGTTGCCTCAGAGTGAGAGAGCATCCTTAGAAAAATAACCTAGATCCAAACCACATAGCGATGGAAAAATAGTTGAAGGTTGATCCACCCCTCTTTTGTTTTCCCTCTTTATGTCTTTGGCAGTGTATGCTTGTGCCTTGTTGCTTCTCCTTACATTATCTTCATATGTGTTCTCTTGTGCCTATGTCGGTCTTCCATAGGATCTTTATCCTAGGGGATTGATCATCCCTCTTGAATATTATTGTCCTATATTACCAGAATTGGTACACTTGGACCCCTCTTGATGCATGTTTGTCTAGTTTAGTGTGAGTTTGAAGCAATTTCCCCCTCTCACTAAAGTGGGGGCTAAATGTAGTGTCAAAAAATGTCATTTGTTACATTTTCACACTCTTTTGGGTCCTTGTAAACTAAAATGAACTTAGTGATGCCTTATTTATGGTGTTGTAAAGTGTCTTCTTACACTTTCACACTAATCTAGGGTTTTTATTATTTAATTGGGCTTCTTTATTCCTTAATTGGCCTTATTTTACATCCACAAGACTTAATTAATTCATCTTTTTGAGGATAATCTCAACACATATGTAATGAACATTAAAAAAATTAATGATTTTTGACTGTGTGGCCTATATTTAGTGATCTAGGACTCATACGCCACCTTGGGCATATGAGTCCCACCTAAGTTTTGGGCCCCCAATCTGAATTTTACATTAATCTAAGCATTTATTGAAAAATGTGTCCTACAACCTAGCCTAATGGGACTCATATGCCACTTCTGGCATTTGAGTCTTGTGTGGCTTAAACCTAAATTAAATTCAAATTCTTGGTGGGATTTTACTCTCCTAGATCTGATGTTGGCTTGTAGTATTGTAATTTTAGGAAATTAGGCATAAACAATTATAAATACAAGGTTATTTCACTCATTTTTCTCCTAACAAGCAATCAGACAACTTAACAAGTTGAATAAGCATCCTTATAGAAAATTGGTGATTACAAGAGTTTAAAAGAGCATTCAAGGGATGATTATCAAGTATTTATGAGCATTATTCAAGTATCAAGCATCATGTCAAAGTCATCTTGCATGATGTTTGTGTTTGAGCTAACATTTGTGATGTAGGTTTTCATGATTCAAGCAAGTATTCAATTCAAGATCTTAAACAATCAAGTAAGAGTTAAGATCCACATCCATTTGAGCCATTTAATGCATGTTTATAGCATCTTATTCTAGGGTTTGGTGAGTTGCAACATTGCTTATTTGTTCAATCATCATTCCTCCTTTTCATTTTATTTGATTACTAGGTTTGACTACCAAAATGGGGTTTCACCAAGGAAAACCCCTTACTACTAACACAACAACATTTGTTTGTCTCTTTAGTGTGTGATTTTGAGATCTAGGTTGAAGATCCTCTAAGGAGAAAGATTGGAATGATTTTTTCAAGTGTGCAAATCTATCAAAGTTGTCACCTTGTTTACAAGATCATTGAAAGGAATCTGTAGAGAAGAATTCAACAATTCAGATCTAGAAATCAGGTTGAGAAGATAGAGGTTGAAGAGCAAATTCAAACTTTGATTTTCCAAAAAAGCTAAGTGGGATTGATAAGCCATGTCTAGCGTATGAGTCCCTATATATAGATTTTTCTAGTTTTCAAGTGTTTCAAACTTGGCTATGCCATATTTATGTTCCTACCTAGAAACCCTAATCTAGGATTAAATCGCCCAACCTAGCATATGAGTCCTAGTGTGCATTAAAATCAATATTTTCAGTGTTTCATGTCTTCATTCAAGCTACTATAGGTTTCCAGGTGCACCTCTCTAATTTTGTAGTTTACTATTCTATTTTGCATTTATTTCTAGGTCATTTATTGTAGTCTTGCACATCATTAAGTTTCATAATTAGGTCTTGCATGTTACTTGTCTTTTCAAGCCGCAACTTGGTGGTGAACCTCTTTTTTTAGTCCTTTATCACACCCTAGGACATCCCTATTACATATATCTTTCCCTCATTCCATCCTTGAATTGAGATCTCTAAGATTTCCTTGAATGGGAAGTGTAGAAAAATTGTTGTTCTATGTCCTAAACTATGGAGCAAAAATTTTCTTCCTTTCACTTCTATATGTCATAAACTTCTTTATCTTTCTTTTTGTCTTTTATTTTTCTTTTGGGGATGATGCAAGGTGTCTAAACATTTAGGTATCTTCCATGTTAACCCAAAGGATTATTCTTTGTGTTCGTTCTCTATGTGTCATTCTTCCTGTTGAATGAGATATTTGGAGGATAATGACATTTTCGAGCTCTATAATATCATTGTAGAAAAGACATACACCAACCCCAAATCCATGGATCCATTATGTGTTTGGGATTTCATTTTGGGGAAACCCCTTCCTTATTCATGATGTAGCTTCATTTGTAAACATATTCTTGGAATAGGGCTAAATTCCAAATAAGCTCCCATGTCTTGTTTATTGTTAGCATTTATCATTTTTTACTTTAAAGTAATTGCTCACAACAAATTGTGTTAGTAATTTCTTGAAGGTGGGGGCATACATTAGTATTATCATTTCTAGAGATCTTGGACCATTCTTATGTTTCATTGTGTGGTCTTCTTACTTCTTGTAATGTTTCTTCTTCTTGGTGGTGTCATTGGGTTTGATGTCCTCCAATAGTGTGACCTTTCATAGCATACAACTTTCCTCTTAGTGGTGATGCTACACATTGCATTCCCTAAGTTTTGAATCTTTTATCCTTGAACTGTCCTCTCTTGAAGACATTAGGCACAATTTTCCCTAAGAGGAGACCTTACATGAATTGCAACACTAAATCAAGGAAACATTAAGCCAAAATCCACAACAAGGACCCAAACGAGTGTGAAATGTCAAGGGACCCATTTTTTGACACTAAAAAGCTACAAACATTAAGGGTTGATCCATTGTCAACAAGTGTTATTTTTTATCCAAATCCTATTATATATTGCTATTATCATGAAAGCTTTATTTTGGTTTTACACTTCTAATGTAGGTAACTCATGTTGATGGAAAGTAGTGTCCAATTTGTTTGTTGTTATAGCTTTAATTTGGGCTGCCACATCATTTGATTGCACATTAGGGGGGTAGGAACTTGTTGTAAGGAGCTTTGAATCATGTTATGATAATAAGGGGAGGCTTGAATAGGATCCCATAAGGATATCTTAGGAGTATACTTTAGTTGTTCAACAAGATTATACTTTTTCATTATGTAAAGGAAAACGAGGAGGACTAGGCAAGATAGGGTTAGGCAATGTGAGGGATGTTGAAGGTGTTTGTCTTGGTTTCATTTTTTTTCTAGTGCTATATGTATGAGAAATGGTGTTATAATTCGATAGCTATGGCATATTATTCTTAGGTGGTTCAAGGATGAGGATGGGTTTTTTTTGAGTTTTTGGTCATTGTGAGGATGAATACAAGATAAGTTGAGGCTTGGGCAGTCTGATAATTAAAGGATTTGTATGAGGTCTAAGAATTAAAGGAATTGAGGGAGTTCTAATGTTTATAAACTCAACACACTTATCCTTATTTTCATGATCTCTCTTAGTGAATGGGAGTCTAACATTTGTTACTTTGTCATCTTCATCTAAGGAATCCACATTACTATTGTTTGAAAGACATGCACCAGTTCCATCATTCTCTTGCACCATGATATCTACCCTAGTAGGAGAGCTTTTAGGAGAAGTACAAACTAGATGTTCATGACATTCAAAAGTTTCTTCTTCTAAAATGACTTCATCACAAGTAAAGGATTTATCAATGGTTGGATTTTCTTGATTATCAATGATGACATTCTCTTGTTCAATAATTTTTTCCCTAGGGGAAGAGAGACACATAATATTCTCATCACTCCCATTGGTTTGATATTTTAACACCAAAATATCTTCTTTACGACTAGGAGAGATACAGTAAAAGAACAAATTTGATTTTCATGTTTATCTATGATTTCATCCTCTTTCACTAAAACATTCTCACAAGCATGGAATGAATGGAGACTAGGTAAGGTGATGTTAAGAAATGTGTCTATTATCTCATTCTCTTGTACCATAGTATCTTCCCAAGGAGGATGAGAAGGAAAAAAATACTTTCATGATTCTCAATGTTTGCATCTTCTTTCACCAAGATACCTTTGCTACTAATAGGAGAGATATTGGGAGTGGAGTCATTGAAAAAGTAACCCTTCTATTTTCTTGACTTGTTTGGGCTCTCATGATTTTGGCTTAATGTTGCCTTGATTTAATTTTGCAATGTGGATAACACATTCACATTAGGTATTGGGCCCTTGTGAACTAAAAGGATTCAAATGATACCTTACCTAAGTGTTGTAAAGTGTTGTAACAATACTTTCACACTTTTCTAAGGTCTTGTTAATGTATGTCACCTAAATAACCTCTTTTCATCATTTACCAAGCCTTATTTTAAAGTGTTGTAACACATTTTCACACTTTTCTAGGTTTGTCATTAATAATTAGGATTTCTTATGCTTTAATTGGCCCCATTTTTCATGCATAGGCCTTATTTATGTGCATTTTCAAGAACAATCCCAACAAATATCATTTAAAACATCAAAATCTTGAAACCCACCTCAAATTCCTAAGGTGGGACTCATTCGCCATTCTAGGCAAATGAGGCCCCTTAGGTGGGACCTATTTGCCCAGGGTGGCGAATGAGTCCCCTTTGACTCAAAATTAAAATTTAATTTAAATTTATAAAGGTTTTTATTCTCCAAGATATGAGGTTAGCCTCTAGTGTTGTAATTTCAAGAATTATTGCATAATTGAGTATAAGTATAAGGTTCTTTCTCTCATTTTCATACCTAGCATTCAAGAGATCACTTAGAAAGTTCACAAGAGAATTCAAGGCATTTCAAGGGTAGATTAAATCAAGCATTTGAGAGCATTCTTCAAGTGTCAATCATCATGTCAAAGATTTTTTGTATCATGTTGTTTTAGAGCCAACAATTGTAGTATAGGATTATGTGATTCGAGCCAACATTGCATTCAAGGTCTATCAACATCAAGCTAGATTCCAAGTCCACATCCAGTAGAGCCATCATTTACATGATTGCAACACTTTATTGCAAGGGTTTGGTGAGTTGCAACATCGCTATTTGTTCATTCATCATTCTCTTTTCATATCTCATTATATTTTAAGGTTTAATTACCAACAAGGGGTTTGACCAAGGAAAACCCCTATTCACTAACCACACATCATTTTTCCCTCTTCTTGTGTGTGATTTGCAGGACTAGGTTGCAGATTTATTAAGAAGCAATGTTGGAGAAAAGTTTTCAAGGTGTCAATGCTGCTAAATTTGTCATCAAACCTTGGAGAAGCTTGGAGAAGACCTACAAGTGGTATTTTGTAGATTCAGTTCCATAAATCAATCAAAAAGAGCAGAGAAGAATGAGAGGCATAGTTTTTAGTTCTAAACTCCCAAAAAAGCAGAAGTGGACTGATTCACCACTATTGGAAAATGAGTCCCATTGTATAGGACTGATAGGGTTTTTTGCATATCTAGATACCATTTTGGAAAAAATCTATTCTCGCACATTTTCCTCAAAATTGGACTAATTCGCCTAAATTTGCATATGAGTCCTAGTCAGCATAAACAATAGAATTTTCAGGATTCTAGACCTCCATTCTACCTTCTTCAGTTTCCCAAGTTAATATTTCCAGTTTCATAGTTTTCTATTGCATTTCACTTGCATTTCTAGGTCATTTTCCATCACACTGTGTTTTCCAACATTTTTTGTTTTCCAAGTTTACAATTGGTGGTGAACCCCTTTTGTCATAATCAGCCCCTAGGTCAACCCTATTGCAAGATTTCAATCTCTTTTGCATTGAAATCTTGAGGGTTATCCTTGGGTGGAACCTTTGTGAATTGGGAATAACTCTAAAACATAAACCTAAAAACCCCACCAAACATATCACATTTTTAAGAGGTTCCATCTTGGTGAACTTGCATTTAGGACATCATAATTCTGATTTGTAGGTCATTTACATCCTAGAGGGGTATGTGCAGGATCATGATGGACTAAAATGTGGCAATATGATGGGTATGTGGTTAATGACTATTTTTTTACCCAAAATTGATGAAATGAAAAGGGTTTTTAAAGGAGATTCTCAGCTTTCCACCGATATAAATTATGCTTTGCTTTGAATTTAATAAGTAATTATTATTCATTTTCTATTCAAATTACGACTAAAGTCCTGATTGATAGGCTAATTAAAAAACATCTATAGCTTTCAAACGGTATCACATTTTTTGAATCCAAAACATGTGTCACATTATGCTTGCATACTATAGGATTAAAAATAAAATTGAATTTCATGAAGTTTTGACCAAGTTAAGGTAGTTAGACATACGAGTTTTATATTTTTAAAAAAGTTCTAATAAAAATTCATAATTAATTATTTACTTGGAAAAAAATTACAAAAAAATATGCATCACATCGAGCATGATTCCTCTACTTATATTTAAAATATTATAAAAATATTATCATTTTATTGTTGTTAGGTGGTTAGACAAACACCTACTTATTTTTACCAAATTTAAGTACCACTACATTGAAATTTCATATTTTCACCAAATAGTTTTTTTTTTTTAAACAACCCTAGTAGTTTAGAAACTACATTCAATTTTCTACAAATTCTATTTTTACATATTTTTGAAATAATATAGATAACTTATTCAAATTTTTACATCAAGTTGGCTAACTCTTATTTTTTTGATTTTTTTGCCACTTAAGGGCTTGTTTTTTCCATGATGATCCTGCAAATACCTAGAGTTAGCTTGCATTAACATTGCATTGCATATTTCATTGGTTAATTTTCATTCTAAGGTTTCAAAATTTCCATTAGTGAAAAGATCATTTAGCTTGCATTATTGCATTCAATTCCATTGAAAATATCTAAAATTCTACATTTGCATCAGAAAACATAAAAAACATAAAATCCAATTCAAAAATTCTGAAAATACTTAAAAAAATTAGTACCTGGACTCATTTTCCACCCAGAGCAAATCAATCCCTTTGCATATTTTAGATTACATTTTCTAGCATTTAATCTTCATTTTTCTAAGTTTCAGTTTGTTGTTTCTGCATCTCTTGTTTACTTTTCTAAATTTTAGTTATAAGCACTTCATTGTTCTTAGCTTACATTACATTTATGCTCACCCCACATTTACTGACCTTTGCATGAATGTTTGGTGTCCTATTGCTGATACCATATTGAGATGAAGTTCGAGACTCATGGCATCCCATAATAGCACAATCATTGTGGGTCTTGGGTTATCTAGAGCTTCCACTCCTAGTATTGACACTAGTACACCAGGCATGGATAACACCCTTAGCAATTATTTTCCTTCAAGTAGCATGCAAGTTGAACCAAGGAATGATAATATCCCACAAGAGAATCTAATTCAAATCCATGAGGACTTAGTAAACCAACAACATCAAATAAGCCTTGAAAACATTTCAATTAGTACAACCCCTACCATAGAAAACATTCATCGCATGCTTGAATGTGAAAATGGCCTTGACCTTGTGAGAAACATAGTTGAGATCTTTAAAAATATATTCCTTCAACCCCTAGTGCTCCTATACCAACAAACAATGTCACAATACAAGGAGGAACTCAAATTACTCCTCCATCAATAATAGCCTCAATACCTACCTATACCACTCCTCAAGTCACAACAACAATGCAACAAGTTAGTAATGTGATTACAACCTTGGGTACATTCCTACTAGCATCCCTAGTTCCTATGTGGCATCACACATTATATCTCCTACCACATTACCACCTATCAACATTCCATTCACTTGTCCTACCAATACATACACTCCATCACCACTTTCACTTCCATCTCATAACACAAGTAATGATCCTCTAATAATACAAATTTTCCAAACTGTTTCGTCCATGCAAAAGAAAATCTCCACTATAAACCAAAATCAAACTATCCCACCCACATATTATGTCAAAAGTAGTCCATTTTTTTTGTAGATATTGTGCACACTGATGCCACAAGGTGTAGAGGTAACTAGATTTGAGAAATATGGAGGGAAGGGAGATCCTTCTAACCATGTTAATTCCCACACTACCTTATGTAGTGACTTCATTTTTGATGATGAACTATTAGCAAAACGTTTTCCTAGGTCCTTAAAAGATACTGCTTTGGAATGGTTTTCTTCCTTACCAAACAATTCAATTCGTTCATTTAATGAACTTTTTGATGCATTTGTAAACCACTTCCAAGTGCATATGACTCCAAAGATGACCTTCGCTGATTTGATGAGATGCAAGCAAAAAGAGAAAGAAAAGATAACTGATTTTATCTCACTCTATCAATCACTTTATTCCCAAATCGATGTCAAGGTCCCCAACCCACACCTTCAAAAGATGTTCATAAAGAACTTGCAAACTATGATCTAGGACAAAATCATTGTGATGAAATTCCTATACTTCATGCACCTATGTATTTCCCTCCATGAATATCGAAATTTGGTTACTAGTTGAGATATAAGATCCACTTCTAGCCAAATTGACAAATCTGAGCCTGCAAACCAAAACAATTCCCAACCTTTTAGAAAAAAAAAAAGGGTTCCTTCAATTCAATCCTCCTCAACAAACAACTGAAAGTGTCAATAACCAAATAGCAACTATCAAAGCCATGGTACCCTTTCGTTATGGAGATCTGAAAAGAAAATTCACTCCCTTACCCATACCCAAGTTCATAACACAATGTCCCAACTTTTACAACAACAAATGATTACTGTGCCTCCCTTCAAAACACCCGACCCTAATAATCCTTTACCCCTGAGCTTTAAATCCAATGCTTATTACCACTATCATTGAAAAAATGGACATGACATGGAACATTGCAAGCATCTTAAACATCTTGTGCAAGACCTCATTGATTCTGACCATCTATCCATTGGAGGTGTTAGTGATCAAGGCAATAAGTCCATTGCCCCTTCGAACCAATAATTGCAAATTTTCACCAATGCAATACCAAAACAAAATATTTCATTTGTCAAAGCCAGAAAAACTATAAAGAATGATGTGATGAATGTTGATAGATGATGAAAACAATGATCCTATTCTAAATGATATCAATGTCAATCTTATGGATGAAATGGTAGGGACGATAGACATCATCCCTTGTAAGGGATGACCGAAGAGTCCTCTTGACATTGATTTCTCCTCAAAGGATATGCTTAAACATTTGCTCAATGGTCCTCTCTACATAGCCAACCGTATCTATGACAAGTCCACTAATGGATACTAATAGATCCCAGAGAACGTGATCACCAAGGAATTCTTACTCCTGCATGAACTCTATCAAGATGACTATGATAAACTGAAAGCATGGATCAAGACACGCAATGGTTTTGCTTTCCCTATGATATGATTGATCACCTTACCAGTACAAATAGGACCAAAAAAATTAGATGTCACATTCTCCATCATCCCACAATCAGACCAATTTCGTGTGAGGCTATGCCATCTATGGCTTTGCTCCATGAAAGTCGTCCCTTCGGTTGTGCATAAATGCTTAAATTTTCCCTTTGACAATGAAATATTCACTGTTCACCATAGTGGCTTTAACCTCTTGTCTTCCAAAGGAAACTTTTCCTTAGAATCCTTTTCACATGAGCCCATGGAACCTATCAAGCAACAAGACGACTTATTTTTTGTATCTTACCAAAAAGTCAAAGCAAATAAAATAGCTGGACTATCCATCTAAAACATGTCCCCATCCACTTCCACACCTCCCATCCTTGACAAAACCATGCTTGAACCTAAACAAGACCCAAAGAACCAAGACCAACCTAAAATAGAAACTCCACCCATATCATACAAATGACCAAGAAACAAAGAAACCAACCCTGTCACACCCCCTAGAATCAAACAACTTACAAATTCAAGGAGAAAGTGGTTTAACAACCTCTCGAGGTTTCTTGTGTCCTCCCCTTAGGGAAGAAAATAAACCTATGGTCGATCAACACACTCATACACAAATGCACCTTGAAAGAAAAACTAAAAGAAATAAAGGTGCTAGAGAGTGTAGGTGTAGACATCATGCTCTTGCTCGCAAGTTACATGAGGAACCAAATAAAGAAAATGAAAATCCAAAGTTGATTGAAGCAATGCATGAATATCCTCCTTCACTAAAACAAGACCTTCCAATACAACCTCCACAACAAGAGTTACATTCTTCTAGAGATATTATCATACAACCTCCTATTATGATCAACTTGGATGATGATGATGAGGTTGCTAGAATTGACGAAGAGGTGCATAATGAATTGAATAAATTGTTTTCCTCTTCCATGAGCTTACACAAAAAATCTCCTACAAAGAGTGTTGAACCTGGTGCTTCTCCTAGTTTAGCACTTTCTCTTGTCCCTTTGGCTAGTTTCTTGCCTTTGGTATACACTTTTTCATGATTGGGAGGTAAATGACCTGCTCATTGGTTGACTAGCATTTTCCTTACTAGCCTTTTGCTTTATTTCTTTTTCATTTTATTTTGTGTGATTACATGTGCATATTGTGATCCCCTGTGATGTTCTATTTGATGTTCTCTCTCTTGGTGACATTCCTCTATTTGTACCTTCATCTTCTCTATGTCGTAAATCTTTATGCCTTTTCATTTTCTATTTTTCATTTTGTATTTTGGGGATGAAACAAGGCGTTGATACACCCTATGTCTCTTCCATGTTGACCAAAAAGGCTTTCCTTTTCTTTTTCCTCTTCATTTTCTCCTTTTCATTTGTCTTATGTTCAATTTTGCAGATGACGCAAGGCATTGAGACAGTCATGTTTCTTCCATGTTGACCCAAATGGTTTTTATTTATTTTCGCTCTCTTTGTGTCATTCTTCCAGTTCTATGTGTATTTGGGAGATGATGATAGTTCCGAGCTCCTTAAAAACATTGCAACAAAGAACATACTGACCCCAAATCCATAGATCCCTTATGTGTTTGGTGTTTTCATTTTAGGGGCAACAACTTGCTTTTATTTTTCTTTTACATGATGCAACTTTACATGAAAACATATGACTTGGCATTGGGCTTTCCAAGTTGGATCTCATGTCTTCTTTCTTGTTTTAATTTATCATTTGCTACTTGAAAGTAATTGCTCATAGTATGGTGTTAGCAATTCCTTTAAAGTGGAAGCTCATACATTGGCATTATCATTTTGCATTTTTCCTTTTTCATGGTTCTTAGTGTAGCCTTCTTACTTCATACAATGTGTTTGTCGCTTTGTGGATGACATTGGTTGTGATGTCCTTCATGAGCATGATCTATCTTAGCATATTGCATTCCTCTTAGTGGATTGATGCGACACACTGAATCCCCTAAATTGTGAATTTTCTATTCTTCGATCGGTCCTCTCTTGGAGACATTAGGCACAATGTTCCCTAAGCTAAGACCTCGCATGAACTAAGCAATAATTTTCTTAACATTTTTTGCATATTTCCTTTTTCATTAATTGTTATATGGCCATGTGCATATGTTTCTCACCTTTTAACGCCTTCTCACCTAGCAAACATCCATGCATTCTGTCGCCTTAGAGTGAGTATGCTTTTTCCAAACAAACATCCTAGATCTGATTCACATTGTGTTGGAAAAATGGTCGAAGCTTGATCTGATTCTTTTGTTTTCACCTAATTCTCTTTGGCATTGCATGCCTGTTCCTTGTTGATTATTCTTGATATCATTTTCATGTCTAGATCTTTTGATAGATGGAAACCATTTGGTTACCCAATGTAGACCTCTCCCTCTAAAACACTCAAGAAGGTTTCCTTGACATCCATTTGATTGACTTTGAAATTCTTGTGAGTAGCAAAGGCAAGAAACATCCATATTTCCTACATTCTAGCTACCAAAGAAAAAGTCTCCTCAAAATCAATACCTTCAACTTGTGAATAACCCTTACATACCAATATGTCTTTATTCCTCACAACCTCACCATCTTCATTCAGCTTGTTCTGGAACACCCACTTTGTTCCTATAACATTCTTATCAGTTGGTCTAGGAACCAATTCCCATGTCTAGTTCTTTTCTATCTGATTCAATTCTTCTTCCATTTTCTTTATCCATCCATCATCTTTGCTAGCATCAACAAAGTTCTTGGGCTTTACCTTTTACAATAAACAAAAATTGACTTGCTCACTTTCTTTTCCAAACCTCCTTCTAGTTAGAACACCTTCATTCTCATCTCCAATGATCTGATCTATAGAATGGTTCTTCTAAACATATTTTGTTGGAGTCTTAGGGGCCTTCATTGATTCTTGTTCTCTCTCTTCTTTCTCTTCTTCTTCTTCTTCAATGTAGGGAGGAATATAAGATCCACAAACCTTTGGTTCTTGTGATATCTAACAAATTTTTTTATCCACCTTAACAATTGTGCTTTCAATCATAATTCGTAATCTCTTGTTATAGAATTTGTAGGCCTTACTTTTGGTTGACTAACCAAAAAAGATCTCTTTATCACACCATGAGTCAAATTCCAAGGTTTTCTTCATCTCTTCTGATGAAGCATTTTCTACCAAAGATCTTGAAGTATCTAATAGTGGGAGGCCTTCCATACCATATATCATAAGAGGTCTTAGTGCTATTGATCCTCAATTGTACTTTGTTAAGCAAGTAGACAACAGTATGAGTTATTTCCTTCCAATACATAATAGGTAGATCTACATATTTCAACATTTCCCTAGCCATCTCTTGCATAGTCTTACTCTTCCTCTCCACTACCCCATTATGTTGAGTGGTCCTAGGTGTTGAGAAAATGTGTCTCAACCTTGCAATTACATAAGTTATTATTGATAAATAAGGTACTCTTCATATGATAATGATAGGGGGCGTGGGGGAATCCTGTTCATCATTATGTCTCATAAATGAAGGCCAATATTTTATTAGCTTGAATTTCCCTAGAAGGTGACCCTATTTTATGAGGGAATTTTATTACGATTGTGTATTTTGATGTACTCTGAGAGTATGATAGAGGTTGTGTTACCTTTGGATCTCTGGTTGGTGATACTCTTGTGAGAAGCTTGCTCTACAAATATATTGTAATCTTTGTGATTTCTAAATAATATATTGGGAAACTTTTTGGATTGTGGGGTTTTTCTCTGAAAAGGGTTTTCCTCATGTAAATCACTATATTGTGGTATGCATGATATTTATTTTATTTATTTTCGATTTTTGTAACCATTGAAGATCTATAAAGTTTTTGCATTATTCTCCTCTCAAGATTAGCATAGAAAGTTGTGCCTCTACCTTAGCTTCCTTACATTAGGAGTAGATAGTTGTCTCCTAATACCATGATCTTCATAAAACTTTTCAAATTCATTTGAAGTAAATTCACCTCCTCTATCTAATCTTAAGAATTTGATCTTAGCATCCATTTTATTCTCAACTTTTTCTTTGAAAATTTTAAACTTATTAAAAGATTCCAATTTTTCTCTTAAAAATGTAGTCCAAGTTATTTTAGAGTAATCATCAATAAGAAACATGAAATACCTTTCACCTTGTTGATTTTTTTTCTTATTGGTCCATATAGATCAATATGAATCGGCTCCAATGGTATTGTAGAAGAACACTCCTTGCTCTTGAAATTTGTCTTTGTCTACTTTCCCATTTGACACTCCTTGCATAATGTGTTTGCAAGCTTAGTTATCTTAGGTATATCTCTCACTGCATGAGTAGAGTTGATCTTCATCATATCGTCAACATAAACCATAATAAAATCTCACCTACGTCCTTGATCTACCATTTTTGGTCTCAAGAGGTAGGTGGCCTCATAGGAGCTTCACTCAAATTTTTTGATGACATAATGGAGACTCCTATAGTAACACTATTGCTGAAATCTCCTCTTTTCATCTAATTGGGTATGCCAACTATTTTAGGTGGCAATGACACCTATGCTCATTATCTCAAACTCTTCTCCATCAAGGTATTCTCACCACTTGTGTTCTCTTCCTCACCTAACTCTTGTTTGCCAGTATCCCCTCCAAGAGCATCTTCCAAAAAAATAGGGTTGACCCTATAGTCTGCCATTAGGTAATATATCCTTGGGTTACCCGGACATCATATGTATCTAATTCTAGTCTTATATCCTCTCCTATGTTATCTAGTTTACTCAAAGTGATGTCTCTAATGATGGGTGAAGGTTTATTCCCAATTATGGGTTCCACAATTGTCCTTGTTTACTATGCTTATTTACTATTTCATAGACATTTTCCAAGACATTTTCATCTTACATGCTTAAGGACACACACACACACACATTGAAAGAACTAAAATTGATGTATAGTATTTTGATAAATAATTTTGTGTCTAGTCAATTGTTCTCAAAATATGAAAAGTATATTATGTTGTTTATGGAGTTCTTTGAAAATAATAATTCTTGAGAGTTAACTCCTCATGCAACAAGAAGGTAGAATTTCATCTTACATGCTTAAGGACACACACACACACATATTGAAAGAACTAAAATCGATGTATAGTATTTTGATAAATAATTTTGTGTCTAGTCAATTGTTTTCAAAATATGAAAAGTATATTATGTTGTTTATGGAGTTCTTTGAAAAGAATAATTCTTGAGAGTTAACTCCTCACGCAACAAGAAGGTAGAATTTCATCTTACATGCTTAAGGACACACACACACACACATATTGAAAGAACTAAAATTGATGTATAGTATTTTGATAAATAATTTTGTGTCTAGTCAACTGTTTTCAAAATATGAAAAGTATATTATGTTGTTTATGGAGTTCTTTGAAAAGAATAATTCTTGAGAGTTAACTCCTTATGCAACAAGCAGGTAGAATAACTTGTAACCAAGGTTATTAAGTATTTGCAACCAAAGGAGTGAGAACATTTATCTAAAGGAGCAAGCGAAAGAAGTGAGTTCCTATAGCAGTATGAGATAGTGCATGCAATTAATTATCTCAACCATTGATAGCTCATCAATAACAATAACTTATTTGATCAATTCATAATAAAAAGGAACTTTATCTAAGTAGTAGATGATGGTAGACATTATAAAAAATCTTTGGTAAGAATCAAGTGAGGATTGCATGATTTATAAGATTTATCTTAATGCTTCTAATAAATACATTCCTTCTATTTAATGTTTGGAATCTTATACTATGATTACACTTCTTGATGATTAATTACAAGTAGTTTCCTATTTTTGTTTTGTATTAGATGAAGATAATCCTCTTCCTATGTCATAATAATAAGTTGACAAGTGTAGCTTAAATTGTTAAGAGTCCAATTTATTTTGGAGCAATTAATTTAAGATATTTTTTATGTAAGTTAATTTCATTAATATTCTATTAGTAGAAGATTATAGTTAACCACAAGCAAGGGTCAACTTGAGGTAAATTTATAATCTCATTGTCAATATTAATAGTTAATGATCTTAGTAGTCTTAGTTATATTTATTTTATGCAAACCAAATCAAATAGTTATCAAATTTCATTTTGTCTTATGTTTTAAAATAAATATTTGATATTGATAAAAAAAATTAACCACTCCTATAATAAATTTCAAGAATTACTTTGTTTAGTTATTTTTACACTAAATTGTACTAAATAATTTATATTTAAAAATAAATTCAACAATTTTAATAAAGTGATACATTTATTTAAACTTCTTTATATTTCTTATTATATACAAAATATCCATTTAAAAATTATAAAATTTAAATAAATGATTTTATTATATTTAAATAATTTATTTTAAAAAAAAAAAAACCACTGTTCCCTTATACATCATAATTGACAATCACTTATGTCGTTTCAACCCACATCAATGTATGCATTATATCTTAAATATAATTATTAATTATATAAGTTTTTTAAAATTCAATTTTAAATAATAAAAGTAATATTACAATGTGCTGAAAGGAAGGAAACTATAAAGGCTATTTAAATCTCTCAAATATCTAATCGCGTTGACAAGGAAGTACAATGTGGAAACACAAATGGAAAGAAGGTGAAATTACAATAGAAAAGCATTCATTTGGCTGTGAGGCAAGAAAAACTTGTAAAAACCACCGGCAATATCAGTGAATGCTTCCACATCGAGGGTGACCGGGAAGTAAAATTCAAAATAATTAAAATGCTTTTCTCCCTCTTCGTCAGTCCTTGACAATCCAGGAGAGAAGTCATCAGCTAGTCGGTAAATAGAATATCCCAACAACTTACTTGATTTGTCGTCAGCAGCGACCCATGCACGAGTGCCACAAGGTAAGTGTAGTAAACTTTGGCGGGTGCTTTCCATATTTTTCCCCATACACACGTACACTATGTCTAATCCCTCTGAAGACAACTCTACAATTTTCTCTTTCACCAACTCTAAAGCTGCCCTATTTGAAGGACAGGACAGATCAGACACGCTCAATACAAAACCCACTTCTTGTCCTTCGACAGGGGAACACTCACCAAAATATACGTCTCCATCATTATGGAGGAATCTGCTCTCTCTATGAAATAATGCACGAGACACGGCATCTTTGTAAACTGATGTATCATATGCATAGCCTTTCTCTCCATAGACTATCAGAGGGTGTCTTGCCTTTACTTCTCCCCACCTCTCTATCAACATCTTGCTTTCCTGGATATTCAAGAACAGCGAGCTCTTCATCTCCACAAGCTTGTCAATTGCCTTGCCATCTAATCGAGAGCAATATGATGCATTCACTACGCATACAGAGGACAACTGCCTGAAATCATCAGAAACCATCTCCAGATTATCACAAAAACACATGTTCAGATATGTGAGAGACTTGAGCTGACCGAATCCATCAGGAAGTCTTGAGAGACTTGAGCACCAAGATATATTCAACTTCTTCAGACGACTCAACTGACTGAATGACTGCGGAAGGCTTTCTAAACTTCGAGAATAACTTAAATCTAGCTCTTCCAAACGACTAAGCAGGCCGAAGCTGTGTGGAAGGCAATTTAATTCACTATACTTTAGATTCAGCACTTTCAATGCAGAGAGATTGCCGAAGCTTTCTGGCAACCTCTTCAGCTTGAAACAATAATTGAAGTCCAGAAAGCGCAGAGATTGAAGCTGGCCAAAACCATCAGGAAAAAAGCTTTCATTGCTTTCTCCATCCAAGTTGTATCCATAGCCTATATACAAAACTCTTATAGATCTCTTCATCAATTCCACATGCTTTGGTTGAAGTTGAAATTCGTCCAAAGCGCCAGGAATCCAAATCCCTTTCAATTTTTCAAGCCTCTGGAAAAGTTTTAAAGGGTAAGAGTTATACGGCCTTTACGGATCGGCTTAAGTATCACAAGCTAATGACTTAGTTGTAAGTTAAAATTCTAAGTTATTTAAATCTTTAGAATTTTAGAATTTTTATTTTATCTAAATTTCAATTTTAATTGTAATTCTAATTTTAACTGATCCCAACCCAATTCTAACTTAATCCTAAGTTTAAATTATAATTACAATTAAAATTAAAATTAAGATAAAATAAAACTTGAAAAATAAAAAATTAAATATTTCAATTTCAAAATTAATTAACCCATTATTTTTTTAAATATTAAATATATCAAATTAATATAAGTTATTTAAAAAAATAAAATTATAGCAATTTTAAAATTTAAAATTTATATAATATTAATTTTAAAATAAAAAACATTATTTAGTAAATTTATAGCTTTCAAGCGGTATCATATTTTTTGAATCCAAAACATGCTTGACATTCTATGCTTCGCATACTATAGGATGACAAAAAGAAAAAATGAATTTCATGAAGTTTTAACCAAGTTAAGGTGGTCAGACATACGAGTTTTTATATTTTTTAAAAATTGTAATAAAAAATTCATAAGTAATTATTTACTTGGAAATGAATTACAAAAAAATATGCATCACATCGGGACATGAGTCCTCTACTTATGTCTAAAATATTATAAAAAAATATTATCATTTTATTGTGGTTAGGATGATGTCACCTTTCTTATTTTTCCCTAAAATTTAAATACTACTGCATTGAAATTTTAAATTTTCACCAAATATATATATATATATATATTTAAATAAACCTAGTAGTTTAAAAACTGCATTCAATTTTCTACAGATTCTATTCTTACATATTTTTGAAATAATATACATAACTTATTCAAATTTTTATGTCAAGTTGCCTAACTCTGATTTTTTTGAATTTTTTGCCACTTAAGGGCTTATTTTTTCCATGATGATCATGCATATACCCAAGTATGGATGGTTATAAGTCTAAAAGAGTGGATATGGATGATGATATTGTTAGGAAAGTTGTCTCAAATTTGATGTTATTGATAAGATTACAACAATTATAATTTATGAGTTATAAAATAGAGAAACTCATTTTTTAGGTTAACTATAGCATTGGGTTTTTACTAAAATAAATATTCTAGATATTTTAGCACCAACAAGGGTGTTGCTTGTTGTATAGGTCTCTTTGATCTTTAGAATTTTAAAAAATGGGCCCTATCAACCTCTTATATAAACAATCACGACTTCAAAATTTTGCATAGAAAATGTTAAAATGTATTCGACAAATAAAAGAGTTGTAATGGGAAGTTGCACTTGTTGACTAACCTATGATGTGTGTTGTGACAATCATAATGTATATTTGGATAGAGAAAATGGAACCAAAATTAAACACCCAATTTATTGATTGGATTATAATGAGGTTTGACAAGTTGAAGGAATATGCTATTTTTAACCTATGAACTCATTTTGAGATTTGGTATTTGTGAACTAATTTTTGAGTGGTTTTATCTCATGGTTTTCTAATTACCATTTGATTGTTTCATCTATTATATCTCCTATATATTAGGTTCTTTTGATGAAGGTTTTGTGTATATTTTTATAAATATGGTGAAGTTGATAAAATTCCTCTAGATCTCTAGCTGGTGATACTCTTGTGAAGGATTTCTTTGCAAGCGTATTGTAACCATGTTGTTTACTATATAATGCATTGATCTACCTTGGAGTGTGGATGTTTTTCTCTTGAAGTGGTTTATTAATGTACACATGTGATATGGTATATTATTAGTCTATGCTTATATGTGTATATTTTTCTATAATTTTTAAAATATTAAAATTTACATAACACTATCCTCAAAATTTTAGTGTAGGAATCATTTATGCATACCTTTATTCCTTTCAAAGATAGTTGCATTGAACAAAAATCAAACATAGAACTTAGTGCCTTTTCTTGATGGTTGAAAACTCATTTTTATAAATAGGTGTTTAAAATGAAGATCAATTCAAATGATAATGTTGATATATACAAGGATATACTAGTTGTAAGGGGATATATTTCCAAGTTGAGGGAATTTATTATGGTGGTTTTTTCCAATTGATAAGTCTATATCCATTCATCTTATTATTTAATTACAATAGACTTTGATCTTGAGATTGAGAAAATATATGTGAAGAAAAATTTACTTCATGATGATTTGGAGGAAGAGATAAAAATTAAATATCTAAAGTGCTACATAGAGGTAAATAATTTTTGGTTTGTAAGTTGAAAAGTCTTTGTATGGTCTCAAATAGTCTCGTACTATGTGGTTCCATAATTTTGATTCTTTTGTGTTGGGTTTAAGATTTTTAAAATCTTAAATTTATAGAACATTAAATATATTATAAGATCTGGAAAATACTTTATTACTTTTTATTATATTTTATACTTGATGATATATTATATTTTTATAAAAATAAAGATGTGATTTGTGACTTGAAGTATAATCATTCAACATAGTTTGAGATGGACTTAAGGGATGTCAGATATATTTTGCGAATATAAATTAGAAGAGATAAATTAAATAGAAATGTTTGGTTAGGCCAAACCAAGTATGTGAACATATTGCTAGAGAGATTCAACATGAAAACTTGTAGACTATTGTGTTTTTATATCTTGGTGGAAACCAATTTATTTCTAAAGAAATATTAAACTTCACCCAATTAGATGGAGATCATTTCTTGAGCACCTTATTTTTTTTATATTGATGCTTGATATAGTTTTTACTAGACCATACATCTCCCAAGTAGTGGGAGTTCTTATTTTTTCCAAGGTTAATATTGGATGAGTGTAGTAGGATGTAGTTAAGAGAATATTTATATTTTTTTTGTGGTACAGAACTCCAAGTATATTTTTTTATCACAATTATAATTCTACAAGAGATAAAAGTATAAAAAGAAAAAATGGATTTTTGGATTCAAAATAAATAAGTGATATTAATAGAAAGAGATAAACTATTGGTTACATTTTCACTTTATCCAGTGGTGTTTTTAGTTGGATTAGTAAGTGGTAGGATTTTTTCAAAATTTTCAATATAGAAGGTAAATGCATGGTAGATACTCATTATTGGAAAGAAACCATATATCTTAAGATATTGTGTTCAATATTGGGTTTGAGTCAAAGAGCTATTATTATTTCTAAGTGATAGTAAAAGAGTTATATAATTAGCAAAGAACCTAAATTTTCATGCGAGAACTAAGAATATTGATGTAGAGTACCATTTTGTTCATTAAATGGTAGAGGATGGAAAGGTGGTGTTGGATAAATTTGACACTTTTTAGATTGTTGTGGATGTATTGATAAAGCTAGTGAGCACAAAGAATTTAGCTAGTTTTTTTAATTTATGGCTTCTCATCCCATAGAAATTAATTGATAGTGTTGATGCTATATGATTAGCTCTTGTAAGAGTTCAAACCATGAGAGATTATGGGATGATTTGCAAGGTATGATTAACCTCATTGGCATTCAACCTCATAAGGGCCAAACCAACTTGTCTATAGAAATTGCTTTCTTGAATATAGTGACATAATTAAACAAGCACATGATGGTCCTCTTTACATCACTGGAAGAATCAATGAGAAGCCTAAAAATGGGAAACTAATTGATCTCATATGTGTAGAGAATGTGATCATTGATGAATTCCTATTTGTGCATGAAATTTACCAAGATTTTTATGAACAATCGAAAGCATGGATCAAAACACATGATGGTTTTTCTCACCCTATGATAGGTTTGATTACTCTCCCATTAAAATTTGGACTGAAAAAATTAGATGTCTCATTCTCCATCATCCCAATGTCAGATCGATTCTATGTGAGGTTAGGCTATCCATGGCTACAATCCATGGATTTCTCTCATCGGTTATCCATAAATACTTGAAATTTACATTTAGCAATGAAATATTTACAATACACCATAGTGGGTTTAATCCTTTATCTTCCAGTGGGAACTTCTCATTGGATTTATTTTGGCCCAAACCCATGGAACCTATTAAGCCTCATGGGGAATTATTTTTCAAATATTATCAAAATTTCAAGGCATAGTGCATAGTAGGATTATCTCTTAGCAATATTCCTGAAACCATGATTGGACCTCCTATCATTGATGAAACTAAGATTGAACCAAATAAATAATTCCACAAAGTGTCACCATTTGACATGTTGAGGAATCTTATCACAAACACGTGATGATTCATGCATACCAATTAGAGCCATAAAATCATCACCATAATAGTCACAAGGAAACGATGAAGATAAAACATTGATCTCAGATAAACAAAATACAAATTGAAGGGGCACTAAAAGTACAGTTATGTGTGAAAAAATCAAAGCTTCACGAGACATAGGAACCTTTCTATGAAAAAAGTGCAGCTTTACGCTACACAGGTGCCTTTCTATGAAAAAGAGGTGTCACTTCATAGTTTGGGACCAAAATCACTTTCTGCATTATAAAAGCTCATAAAAAATCACAAAAAAAGGTTAAAAAGGATTTGGTCCCAATGAGTGTGCCAAAATAAAGAGGGTGAAAATATTAAAGGTAAAGAAAGAGGAAGATAAAGTAATACAAAGCACAATAACTTCACCTAGAATCTTTTCTTCTCTCCTTGATTTCATAAGAAATGGAGTGCACCCTTATTCCATTTGATTTACTCTTTGATGTTAATATCTAGATTGCTTAATGCTCTAGCATAACCTTGATATGATTTGATAATTATAGATCAAAATTATCGGATGTAGATATGATAATATATTCTATATGCCAAGAGAAGGATTCAAGCCTCTATATCGAGTCTTGACGAGGCAAAAATGAAATAGCTAGAAATGATTGATGATGGATAGCTAAGATTGAAGGAGGGTTAGGATTTGTATCAAATATGTAGTCATGTGGAAATTAGTATATGAAGAATAGGAACTAGGTTAAGGATTTGGATAAGTACAAATATCCTTATGCCAATGTAGCTAGGATTAATAGGTTTAAGTGAGGTGACCAGATAAGACAAAAGGTTGGTTTGACTTTTAGATAGATTTCTAGGTTCAATGAATCTAGACAAGGAGTTGTTAGGCATGTGAAAGAGGCACTTGTCACATGAGGGAAATTTCATTGTATTATCCATGTGAACAAGATGAAAGGCTAGGATTAGATGGACAAAGATAGAGGATAAAGGGGAATTAATTAAATAAATATTAAAGTATTTATTTACTTAATGGAATCATGTGAAGGGATAAAATAATTAAGTAAATTTAGTAAATATTTATTTAATTAAATGATTAGTATAAATGAGGGAAAGGATAGAAATAATTAAATAAATAATAAATATTTATTTAATTATTGGGCTAAGTATGGGCTAAAATTAGGTGTGGTTGGGTAAGGTCATATTTTAGGTGTTTACAATATGTAGTAATTTTTTTTTCATCTATAATTGTACAATCTCTATTTTTCCTAGTCCCCTTCCATGGGAGGGTGTCACTTCCTCCTTCCCTTGTAATATAAGGTAGATAAATTTCTATGAAGTTTTAATTTCCTCCTTTCTTTTATCAATAGCCACCTTCAAACCACTATTATTTTCCCATTCTGATTATTTAATATTTTGGGTCCTATTTATAAATTTTATAGATGAATTTATTCTTATTTGAGGTTATTGGCTACACTTTAATTATTTTTTATTCATCTTTTGTAAGATTAAAAGGGTACAAATTTTAAATTATACTCCAAAACGTGTTTTTCCAATTTTATTAAATCCTCCATTTTGTAATTTATATTTTTATTTTCTTATGTGGTATATTTGTAATTTATGTATATAGTATGACTAATTCACACATAAATCACATATACATAACTTAATAACTTATACATGCATCACATATACACAATGTGACTAGTACATGCACCTAAAATATATACAAATATAAATAAATTAAACATCAAATTTTCATATAAAGGTCAACTAGAAAAGAGGAAGAATTTTTTACTTTGTTGCAATAATCTTCCCCTTTATCTGATTCACTAGTACACAAGACTTTAATTAAATCCAAAATAGAAGGATAAATCTCAATGTATCCCATAATCCACCATGGGTCACTTCCATTTTTTCTCAATTCATAATGCATGCATCCCATCCTACTTGTTTTCATCACTAACATATAAGGAAATGAGTGTACCAATGTAAAACACATGAAACAATTATTACACATATAGACATAGTGATTAATTGAAACTTACAAAGTGACCAACTAGAATTAAGAAGTATATATGACCCTATTGCATGTATCTTCCAATATCTCAATTCACTAACATTTCCCTTTAAGTACATTGCAACTAGAAAAATAAGTGGGCATCCCATACTACACTATGGCCCCCATTTTTTCTTGCTTTTCTGCTAGCTATGATGACAAGTAAGCATCCCATTCTTCTTGTGATCATTATTGGATAATATTCAAGTGTAACACAAACACCAAATATAGATATGAATAAGATTTATATAGCTTGTTCAAAATTTTGAGTTTTTTGATCTGAGCATCTATCAACTTCATGCCATTGGTAAATCTTATCCAAATTTCTATGGGGTAGATCCTAACATATATCACTTACATGGTACATGTGAAAGCCATCTAATCCCCATTATATCATTAGTAGATCCTAGTATTTGTTATCTTCATGCTACTTGTGATAAGTGACTAAACCCTAAGTTATTTTGGTTAGCTCTTAGCATTTAGCACTTTCATAATACTAGTGATAGTCAACTAAACCACTCTTAATATCATAATACAGATAGCTCCTAGCATCCTCCACCTTCATTCTACTAGTGAAAGTTATCTAATCCTTAAAACATATGATGGATAACACTTGGAATTGATTTATTATAGGGTATTGGTGACAACTAGCTAAATCACACATGCATTATATACTTGGCTCTAACATATAGGTCACTTTATAACCAATTACACCTTAGATTGACCTAATTACATGCCACATAAATTTTTCTTTAAACCTATAAGCATGGTTTTATAGGTTTTGGGGTCTAAAGTATTCGTCAACACACAAGTAACACATTAAACCTACACAATTTGGCTTTTGTTTGGTCACATATACATAAAAATATAAAATCATAAATTAATCTCAATGGTCAATCCATATATTTGAATTATTTCTTGGAAACATAATATGTACTAGATAAAAATCAAGCCAACAATATTAATGTTGGTAATTTTCTACTTCTGATAACATAAAATTTATATATGTTTAATTGAGCATTATCATTCAATGCATAGTTATTAAGTCTCATTAACTCATTTATAGCCATGTAATTTAGCAAAATTTATCTTGCTTATAGCTTTTTTGAATAATAAAACTCTTATGCATATTAAGGCTAACCTAAACTTCCTATACTTATCACTAAACTTGAAAAAAATACCATAGCATTCAAAATGAAAAAATATAATTATTTTAGTCCTAGAACATGTATGGAACAATTGTTAGGTGCTCACATTAGAGATAAGCTATTATGACAATAACTATTAAAATTTCATCCAATAAAGGAGTATATTTTAGAAATGTGGACACCACAAAAGCTCAATATAGATAAGACTAATGATGATGGAGTCGATTTTATCAATGTAAGCCTATATAGCGGAAATATATTAATTGCATTTGAGTTCAGATTCATCTAATGCAAAATTTATTCTTAACTTAAAACATTCTAAAGATGGAAGGTCATTGTGTTTAAAAATACCCCACCTTGGAGAAATCTCCAAAACCCTCCCTTATGGACTAGGGTCAAAGGCACATACTTCACCCAAGGGTTGCTTATATACCCACATCTAAATAAGATCAAATTTTGATGTAGTTATGTCAAATATTTTGAATATGAAGATGATAATTTATAATTTTATATGTTAATATAACCTACATAAATACTAGTTACAACCATTTATCATATACATCAGCACTTGAGGCATAGCCATTAGGGATTCCCAACATTGATAGATAGTTTCATATTAGATAAACTAGGAACTAGCTTAACCAAGGAAGATCATGAAGAAAATACAAAAAATAACTATAGAAAAATTTATAAAAATGAACAAGTTAAATATTTTAAGATGGAACATTACTAAGAACAAGGTTGTTGGACTACCTTTATATACAATGGTTCCACTTATAAAAAATTATGTATTTATCTAGGAAAATTAAAATATCACACATCCTAAATGATACACCTTAGAAAATAGGGTCATATAAGGATAAGTTGTTAGAATTAATTTATACACACCCCATAATTTTGCATAACAATATAAATTCAAGTTCTTAAAACTCAATGACTATTCCTCAAAATGTGGTACCCAAATTCCAACAATTACTAATTAACCCAATAGCCCCTATTCTTAATGTCTCAATAGTCAAACATTCTTACACCTCTTACATGCCAAAAAAAATTCTATTAATTAGATAAATAATTTCATTATAACTATATTAATATAAATACTATTAGCTTGCTAAGGACATCAATAGAGAAATACGGGAAATATAGGATGTAAATTGGTCACACTCTTTTTCTTTCTAAACATACATTTATAATTCTAACCTTGATCATATTAATGAATCAATTAACATAATAACCATATGAATGATATGATATAAAGTAGATTCATTTAAAAGTTTTGCATAAGATAATTATAGTCAATAAGTTTAATCATAACCCTAAATTCAAAACATTAATGCAAAAATTATGGTAATGGTATAATTATTCCTTTCTTCTCATTATTATTGTGAGGATCTTGTTTAAGAGATATTATTCTAACTGCATTCTAGTTTACAAAGGAAATCCATAAGGAAGTTACATGTCTTCAACCCCTTTTATTCACACATCATCTTAGGTTAATTAGGAAGTTTTAATTAGGAATTTAGTTTCCTATTATTAGTTTATAACTATTATAGCATGTATCATAAGATTGTATTTCCACTTTATCTACTTTTGTCAAGTATGAATGCACATCTTGTTGTTATTTTTATTTTTAATTAATGAATGAATGCACCTATTTATGTTTTACATCTTTTCTTTGGTTTTTAATTTCTATTTTTTTCTCTCTTTTATAAGAATTACTATAGGTGATCTTGGCTCCTATAGAACTACCTATCAACTCTAGCATTATACTAGAACACTAGATCTACAAGTTTCTTCTCTATTTTTTATGTTTCTATCTATGAGGTTGTAATTAATACATCTTGGTGTAAAATAGACATCACATATGATTTTAGTAGTTATCGAAACCTAAATATCACCCATCTAAAAGCTAAAATTAAAGATTGAAAATGTTTGATCAATTTTCTCTTGGGTTTTGGTTTTCATTTATGTAAAAATTTATATAATATTTAAATATTTGTATATCCACATAGATCCATACATCTCTATCATCTATGAATCATACTACATGCATGGATCTATGCATATGATTTATCATCTTACGCTTCATCTTTATCCACTAATCCCTAACATATCACAACAGGAAAATATTTTTGTCTAGTGTTTTATTTGGTTTTCAAGTGTATATTTCATTATCCAAGAGTTTTTGTGACATTTTATTCAAAAAATTATAATTTTTTATCCATATGCCATTATCTTATCATTTAATTGACATAAATAGTGATATATGAAATAAATTAGTAAGAGTTTGAACTTTTAAAAGTATCATGCACTCATATGGGGGCTTAATCCTTGAACCACCAAGCCACAATATAACCTCAAACCATGATGTATATACTAATGCTTCACCCCAATCACCTCCTTTCAATTTCCCAATAGCCACTTGACCACATAGGCATTATTTCCTAACTATCTAAGAACCACCAAGCCCAAGGTGGGCCCAATTTTGCTTCCCTAGTGTACTTGTTTTTTTATTTTTACCATATCTTGGTTATAGGAAGTTAAAATTTTGTGTTATTTTAGACTGATATTTAGAGATGTATTAGTTTTATTTTAGTGTACTGAGATTCATGAGATGTATGTAAACTATTGTTTGTCTCTATTCCTATATAATATTATTTTGGATTACCTCAAGATAATATATCCTTTATTGATGACACTTTAGAAGAATTGTAATATTTAAAGAGATCTTGAATATTTTTGTGATAAAGAGACTTCACCTATTGATATTTTATCTCCATTTCTTATTGCTACTTCAAATTCTATTGTCCCTTGTTTGAGAGCTTCCATTGATTCCTTGTAATAGGATAGTTTCATTCTTCCAATTCTACGTCATTGGGATTCCTATTTATTAAATATTTTAAATCCTTATTTTTGGAGTATCACTTGTTAGATTTGGAGGATACATTAAAGGATTTGCACCATCTCTTTGATGGAATTAATATCATCACTTCATCTTCTATATTTTTAGATGTAGTTTATACTTTTCCCTTTCTTAGAATTATTTCTCTAATTGAGAAAAACAAATCTATTTTGGAGGAGACATATTTATCTTGTATGAGGATACCAAATTAACATTTAGAGGCCCACATCTGGATTTGGGTTCCTTTTCCATCTATATTGTGTGAATGGGTTTTACATTAACCAATGGGTTAGTTTCTTCCAAAGGGGGAAATTGTAGTTTGTAGGTAGTGGAATGTTTTCTATCTTAAATTATTCAACATTAACATTGGAGCCACTTCTTTGTGGAGGGAACACAACATATCATATATTTTTTCTCTTCTATAGGGGTATTCATTATGTATTTATGATGGACTTGGTTATTTTTGATTCATCAATTGTACATGCTTGATATTTACTCTCTTTTGGAGGGGTTTTTTTCTCTCATTGAGTTTTTCTCGTTTACTCCTATTATTAGAAATATTTATTTGTAAATGGACACCTGATCAAGCCTTATTTTCACAATACATCTTCCCTTTTAAATTTTGTATGTAGCCTCCCTAAGTTGCACTTATGGGGGTACTCATATGAAATTAATATTCACAGACTACCTTAAGTTAGTTAGGAAGTCTTAATTAGGAATTTATTTTCCTAAAAAGTAGGAAAATAGGTTCACCATAATGAAAAAAAATGGTGAACCAATTTACACTCTATTTTCATTCAATATGGATGTAATAATGTGTAAATAAGTTATATAAATTAAATCTAATTGATATAGTAGTCAAAAGGCAGGGTTTAAGAGGGTCAAATGCTATATACCTATTGCAAAAAGTGTTTTTTTCAGGCCTCAATGAGGACTCATTTGCCACATGGAGAATGGGTCTTAGCTAGGGCTATGTAAAAATGGTTTCTAGGTTTTGTTCTTTATAGTTTTCACTTTTAGATCCTAGTCGAGCATTGTCGAAAAATCAAAAATAAATCTTGTAGCTTAGCTTCCATGATTTGATAAATTTTCTTACGTCTTTGACAACTATGCAAATTTCTTCAACCTAAAACCTAGGTATGTGCAGGATCATCATGGAAAATATGGGCCCTTAAGTGGTGAAAAATTTAGAAAAATCAGAGTTAGGCAACTTGACGTAAAAATTTGAATAAGCTATCTATATTATTTCAAGAATATGTAATAATAGAATATTTAGCAAATTGAATGTAGTTTCTAAACTACTAGGTTTATTTAAAAAAAAAAAAATCTATTTGGTGAAAATTTGAAATTTCAATGTAGTAGCACTTAAATTTCAGGGAAAAAATAAGAAGTAGGTGTTTGTATGACCACCCTAACCACAATAAAATGATAATATTTTTAATAATATTTTAGATATAATTAGAGGACTCATGTCCCAATGTGATGCATGTTTTTTTGTAATTTTTTTCCAAGTAAATAATTAATTATGAATTTTTTATTATGCAACTTTTAAAAAATATAAAAACTCAAATATCTGACCACCTTAACTTGGTCAAAACTTCATTGAATTCATTTTTTTTTTAATCCTATAGTATGCAAAGCATAGAATGTGAGGCATGTTTCAGATTTAAAAAATGTGATATTTTTTGAAAGCTATAGATGTTTTTCAATCAGCCTATCAATAAGGACTTTAGTCATAATTCAAATAGAAAATGAATAATAATAATTTATTAAATTAAAAGTAAAGCATAATTTATATTGGTGGAAAGCTAAGAATATCCTTTAAAAACCCTTTTCATTTCATCAATTTTGGGTAAAAAAAAAGTCGGCAGCCACATACCCTACACATACCCATCATATCACCACTTTTTCACCCATCACGATCCTACACATACCCACTTGAAATCACACATCAAAAGAGAGAAAAATGTTGTTAGGGAACAGGGTTTTTCATTGGTCAAACCTCATTTTGGTAATTAAACCTTGAAATGAAATAATGCATGAAAAGAGTGATGAATGAACAACAATATGTAATAACTCACCACACCTTACTTGAAACCTTGGACTATAGATATGCAAACTAGCATGAAGTGGCCTTAATGGACATAGATATTGATCATGAACTTGATATGAAACAATGCTTGAATTGGATCTTGAAATGCTACATCGCAACATTATCTCAACAACATGCATGATGCACTATGTCATTGACATGATGAATTAATCCTTGATTGCTACAATAAACTTCAATAATATACCCTTGAATGCCTTAGAAATGCTCTTGAATTCTCTTGTGAAAGTACTCTTGATTTCTTATGAAAATATAGGATCTTAGCTTGAAATTCTAGGTGAAACTGAGTGAAATAACCCTGTATTTATACATAACTTAAGATGAATTCCTAAAATTCAAGTATCACAAGTTGACATCAGATCTAGGATTTGAAATCATTAAAATACCACCCACAAGGTATTTCAAGTAGGGGTCCTAGGTCTAAGTTAGGACCCATTCACTAGGTGGTGACTAGGTCCTAGCTCACTTAGCTAGGACACACTTCAGACAATGTGAAAGATCATGTGAAAATAGAGTCCTAGGACCTAGTGAGGACCCTTTCACCAGGTGGCGAACGCATCCTAGGTCACTAACCTTGGACACACACCTTCAAAAATTAAGTGTTGTGTAATATCATTTATGAATGTCAAGCTTTATCCCTCATAATATGCAATTAATTAGGCTTGAATTTGAATTAAAGGGGCCAATTAAGGTAGATTAACCTCAATTAATTAATAAAGCCCTAGATTAGTGTGAAATTTAAAAAATACACTTTTAAACACCCTAAATAAGGCACAATTAAGTCCATTTAGTATAAAAGATCCCTAAACTTAATGTGAATGTGTAAAACACATTACAACACTAAATCAAGGAAAAATTAAGCTCATTTTAATATTAATTATTCCCAAACTAATGAAAAAGGGATACTTTTTCCATTACTATAGTTTTCCCCCACTTTAGTGAGAGTATGACCCCACATCAAACTCACACTAAAGTAGACATTCAAGACAATTATGTATGCAAAAATGACAAAGATACACAATCGTACAGTATCAAAGACCAATAAGATCAAACCTAGATTATCTAACACAATATGGAACACATCTAGACTATCATTTTTGTGCTCACTTTAGGGTAGTGAAACCTCAAGCCATCCACTAGGTGAGTCTTCCCCAAGAAGGTGGCTTAGTGAGAAAGTCATACCTTTGTGTCAGCTCTCACTATACTTACCATACCAAAGCTATCCCTCTAATAAATCTGATAGGGTACCACTCACATTCATATTTCCTTCCTAACAAGCTATATTATGCTAAGCACCTATGCACATGGTAAGGCTCCATAGGCAAGAAAGGTGTGTTATGCTAGGTGGCCTTGAACTCAGGTTTTGAGCTTCACAAGGTCATCAAGCTATATTATGCCAAACACTTATGAACATTATGTATATAGGTTTTTGTTCAAAGAGATCTTGCTTCATTCATGTAAGGTCTTCATTTTAGGGATCATCATGCCTAATGTCTCCAAGAGAGGAAAAATCAAGAGTAAAAGGTTCAAAACTGAGGGAATGCAATGTGTTGCATCACCATTAGGTGGAAAGTTATACGCTAAGAAATATTGCACTCTTGAAGGACATCAAATCCAATGACACCACCAAGAGAAGGACACATCACAAAAAAGAAAAGAAAATCGCACCATGAAACATGAAAAAAGTCCAAAGATATTATCGATGTATGCCCCCACTTTAAAGCAATTTCTAACACCATTATTGTGAGCAATTTCTTTAAAGTAGCCAATGTTTACTCCTAAGACATGAGAGCTTCCTCAAAAATCCCTATGCCAAGTCATATGTTCTTGAATTAAACTACATCATGAATAAGGGGTTGCCCCCAAAATGCAAGCCAACTTAAGGCATGTTGTCCACATCCCAAGCTTGCTCTTATGTATACATGGAAAGCAGTTAACTAGCCATAAGAGACAATGACAAGTGTCATATGAGGACAAAGCTACCTAACCCCTTGTCCCACTTAGTGTAAGACAAGGATGAGCTAAGAATGGATGATGATATATTTCTCCTTGCAAAAAGGAAATGATTTACAATGAGTGTAAACCATGCAATAGTGAGTATGCTATGATCCTACAACTATTACATGGAAAGGAGAAACACCTATTATTATTGATTATAATGAGTAGACAAAGTTTCAACTTGATGCCTATCAAATGAGATATTCCCACATGTAGTATCTATCAGTTTAGGATGCACCAAAGCTAAATTTATCTTGGAATAATATTTTGTAAGAGTGTTGATGTTAAGTGAAGGTATTTTCATTGCTTGTGTTATCTTAGAAGGACAATAGCCCAAACCGCTTCTTTTTCTTAAGTGTCAGGCTCTATAGGAACATGGACGCCTTGTTCTTTCCTCCCACATATTTTTCCACTGTAACCAAGTTATTTTACGAGATCATAACCTCTTCCATAAAGCTTTTTCATTTCTTTTGGATTCAGTGGTTGTTCATAATCAAATTCATCAAAGGTTTCCATGTAGTCTTTTCTTCTAAAGTGGGTGAAGTGGATGCATTTGAATTTTGTATTGACATTACCTCTTTTTCTTTTCCCTTTTCAGATTCTTTTTTTGTGATCTTACATTCTCCCATGAATGAAGGTATGAAATTAAAGAAAATCCAAGCATTTTTCAATAACTTTGTGACTTCTTCAATATGCTTTTATTTTTCTTTCTCAGTATCCAAACAACTTTCAAGTTTAGGGTCGGCCTTGATTGTAAGCACTTTCTTTTTAAAATCTATAGTTTGAGGTGATGGGAGGGATGTTGGAGTTGCTTTTCTTGGTTGTGGATTGTTCCTAGTGTTATATGCATGAGAAACAATACTATAACTTAGTTTCTGTGAAACATTATCATTATCGAGTTTCCTATTATGTGGTTCTAAGATAAGCACAGGTTCATTTTTAACTTGTGGTTGTTGTGAGGGTGGATAAATGCTAAGTTCATGCTTGGTATATCACTTTAAGGGATATCTAATGTGCATAACATCAAAATTATTGTCCTTATTTTCATGATCTCTTAGTGAAGGGTAGTCTAATGTCACGTCATCATCTTCATCGAAGGAAGCCACATTACTATTGTTTGAAAAACATGTGTCAATGTTCTCATTTTCATGCATCATGATATCTTCCCTAGTAGCAGAGTTTTTAAGAGAGCAACAAACTAGATGTTTGTGACATTCAAAGGTTGGTTATTCTAAAATAACTTCATCACAAGTAAGGTAGTTATCAATGGTTCAATTTTCTTTTTGATAAATGATGGCATTCTTTTGTTCAATAGTGTTTTCCCTAGGGGAAGAGAGACAAATATGATTCTCATAATTCTCATTGATTTGATCTTTGAACACCAAAATATCTTCTTCACAAATAGGAGATATATTAGGAGAAGGAAAATTTTGATTGCTATGATTGTCCATGATTTCATCCTTATTTTCTAAGGTCTCATTCTCTTGTGCCATAAAATCTACTCTAGTAGGAGAGCTTTTAGGAGAGGAGCAAATAAGAGCTTTTTAGTTATTGTGTGATTCTCTCTCTTGCAAATTAATCACTCTAGGTGATTCAAGCTCCTATAGAGATACCTATTAGCTCTAACAATGTTGTGGTTACAAAGCCTCACCATATTATGGTAGATTCCACCTTAGAAACTTAAGGTTCTACACATGATTCCAAATTAAAAATTAATTTTAACTTGAGCATCAATAACTAGCATGTCATGGTAGTATAAATAGCATGGTACACTTATCTATATAACATAGTTCAATGCAATTTAAGGGAAATTTTACAATAGGAATACTACTACCACCATAAGTGACAACATTGTCCCATTTAAAATATTTTAGTTTTAAGTTATAAGGTATATAACCCGAGTCACTAATAGATCCAAAACATAATGGATGGGTCATTCCATCATACAAATTTCAATACTAGATCCTTAGCTCTAGTTATATTAATTATCACATACACGTAGCACTTTAGTTATCCATACATTCAAGTGGTTCAAAAATAGCATTCAACATCCATGAAAATGAATTTTTATTAACATTAGAATAGTGTAAACCTGCTATATAGTTGTCATCAACATAATTGACCATATAAGGTCATGGAAATCAAATTTTACCACTGATGAATGAACATGTTAAGTTGAACAAAAAGACACTTAGTTAAAATGTGTGTCAATAGCAAAGACATATATTCCTATTTATATTGGGGTTTTAGGGTTTGGGTAAGGTAATATTTATAATAAGATTCTAATAAATCCCAGCACTTCTGGATTGAACTTAAGAGCCCTTATCCCAATCAATAGTTTCTAATAGTGATCCAATAAATGAGCTAATTATTTTTAAGGATCTCTTAATGACTTCAATATTCAATAGTCAATATTACTACACACAATTTTTCAACTTGAACATTAGGACAACAATATAACATTTATCATTGGTACATGCTGGGGAAGAAGAAAAGACTTTGACCCCATATGTCAACAAGGTCGAGTTTTAAAATAGATACTATAACATGTAGACCCATTTTATGTCAATTATATTTTTACTATAAGACAAAACATAAGAAATTATGAGTATAAATAAATTCACATTTCTTTGAAATAAAGAACAATATCAACATTATACAAATCATTTATGTGTTTGAATGTAAATTTCTTTGTATGATTATTCACTCATTAGTTCATAGATAGAATACAAAAATCAAATACCAACATATCTAAAGATCCTTAGTACATAAAAACTGAAATTGACAAAACACCTAATATCACTGAGGTGCAACCTCTCTCTTCTTTCATAGCTCCATCAAGCTTCTACTTTTAGCTACCCGTCTAAGTCATAGCTCAATTGATAAATCCTTTTGTGAAGATGTAGTTCACGATCTTCATTAACTTGTTCTCCTCCAACATGTCTAGATTCCTTCACGACTATAACTTGCTAATACCCATTGAAAGGGAAAAAGATATATAAGAAAATTCTCTACGTATACAATCGATAGGAAGTCCCTCTACAAATATTATACTTGTAATTTCTTTGGGCCTAAGATTGTTAGGTGGCCTTAAGGATGCATCTAGTCTTGCACTATAACATTTTAAGCTACCACTCCTTTCAACACAAGTAGGACCCATACCAACACTTCCTTGCCTCAATGCCATCTTAACTAGATCTTCTTAGATTAGATCCATCATTTATGCTAATACAACATCCACATCTCCCACACATTCATCAATAGACATGCATCTTATTGGTATACTTGGTCCACGACAGGATGGACCACGATCAAAATCGTTGCTACTTTACTTTATTTTGCAAAACTGATTTTCTTGCTGGTCATCATTGGTACTATGGTCCCGAGCTTCGAAGCAACAAAGTTATGCCAAAATGGGGTCCATGGATTTATACTTTTTCTCAACAGCGTGGCCAATAAAATGTTTAACTGAGCATAACTTTTCCTTTAAAATATGATTCTCATTATTGATGGGTTAAAATAGAAGTGCATACTATTATTTTATATTATTTTGAGTATTTATTATAATTAAATCAAGGAGTTCAATTCAAGTCTATTTTAGTATTGAAGAGTTTTTTGACAATCGAACACATTAGGATGTATGTTGCATGGTTATTGAAACTTTATGATTTTGAAGCATCTTAGGAATGAATCCAATTTGTACACAACTTCTAAAAATATAATTGTTGTCTCATATTAGTGGTTCATCCCTTTAAATAGTCAATTCACCCTTATGAGTGCCAAGTCACCCCTAGTAAACTATATCGGTGAAACCAATGAATTTACATAGTTTGAATGTGGTGAGAAAATTGAAAAGAAGTGTTGGTTTCACCTTCTATATGTTAGAGTTATTGACTTTCATTACATATAAATTTCAAGTATCTACTTAAGGAGCTTTACAATTTGTTTTGTGGGTTGGAACTCTTGTTTGCCTTCATTTGAAGTGGAATTATAAGTAGGATTAGCCATCATTAGAATAGATCTTGAGGCAAAGCCACTTATGTATGGATAGAATCACTCTTATCACTTGTTGAAGAGTTGCAAGAGTTAGATTTAGACTAGCATTCAATCACATAGATTTTAGTTGACTATTTATAGTGGATTATAGATAATATTTACTCAATCAACTAGATTTTTTCCCCTTTTGGGTTTCTCCAAACCAAATCTTATGACATTGCGATTGCAGAGTGGATTTCTTCTATTTATATGTTTCTTATTACTTTGGTTTTGGTATTGTATTTCTATTTTTTTTCACTTGAAGGGTGTTTGAGTAGCTAATATTAGTAATCCATAATTTTAGTGAGTTATTATAAGATATATAAACCACATTATATATCATATTATCTTATTATAGTTAAGAAAAAATCAAGGATATGTTGCCAAGCCTCAATAAATAGTGTGACAATAAAGGATGTATATATTCAACAATGATTTAGAAACTAATTTAAAAAACAATAATATAAGAAATAAGTAATAAAAATCAAAACAAATGTGGGGGTATCTAGACATAATAACTCGGCCAAAATAACCCTGGACATAATAACCCCGTCATAATAACCCAAGGACAAAATAACCAAGGGTCATAATAAACCATGGACAAAATAACTCGCGATCAAAATAACTCATGGACAGAATAACTCGTGGTCTCTATGTTTTCCTTTCTCAATATTCTTATGGGGATATTTTGTCCATGGGTTATTCTGACCACAGGTTATTTTGGCTTGGGTTATTATGACCCTGGGTTATTTTGTCCTTGGATTATTGTGACCAGGTTATTCTGTCTAGGGTTATTTTGGTTGGGTTATTATGTCCTACAACCAAATGTGGGTTCTTAAACCTAATAAAAAAGCATTCCACTTAAGTACATATTTGTTATAGGAATCATCGGTGTTCCAAATTATTTCTTGGAATTCAAAATAATGCACTTGCAATCTAAATTCAAGAAGCATGGGTTAATTCAAAATCAAAAGGGTCAGACTCATCATTAGGTTACTAGTAATTATGGGACTACTGATAAGAGCGGGAAACTCTTATACGCTTTTAGCTCTATAGAACGAAGGGGGTAATCTTAGAGATATTTATAGTACAATTAAAGAAAAATGAAAGAAGAAACTAGGTCACATAGCCTAGATACACCCTTTTTGTAAGGGTATCCCAAAGATTTTTCACTAGACACATCTTACACTAGCTTACTAATATTGTAGACCTAAACATCTCCTAACAAAGAAAAATGAAAATAGGTTACACATGTAACTTAAAATGTAAAACAATATCCCCTCAGGTGAACCCCTTTTCTTTTTTTACTTCTTAGCAATCCAAACATGCATGACTCTATAAAAATGTATCAAATATGAGATCTCATAGGATTTGGCATAAGTTTGTTTGACTTAGTTGTGGAAGTTGGAAAAATTAACCTATTCTAATATACCAAAGAAACAAGAAGAGGACATTTTAATAAAGAAATTTAGTCATGCATCCATTTCTGGCTAATTTCTTTCATTATAAAATAAAGTCAAAAAATTAAAAATTGGGGATAGACATTTATGCAATTCAAAAACAAAGAACTAGAAATAATTAGACATATTTAAATGGAGATCTAATAGAGTCAAAATGGATTTCCCAAGTTGGTGAGTGGATTATCAAGAGCTTATGTTAAATGAAGTAAATATGTTGTTTTTCTCTTGTGGACACATCTTGGGATTTGGGCATTGGATTTTTAACTTAGAAATTGGATATTATATTTTTGGTGGTTTTAGCTCATGTTTATCTAATTACTATTTTATGATTTCATGTATTTATTGTCCTATTTATTGGGTTCTTGAGATCAACGTTTTGAGAGTGAGCTTTGTAGGTTTTATTATGCTACCAAAATTTCTCTTAAATGAATGCATCTTTGTTGACTCAATAATTATTTCACAATCATGTTGGAGAAGAATATTTTCTTCTTCAACTAACTAGAAGCATAATTAAACTTTTGATTTTTCAATTGGTCCTATAAATAAATTTTGATTACACTAATCCACAAGTATATATACATATTTAAATTTTGGTGTATCCTAAAGTTTTAGCTACTCTCTAGCAAGATATATTTTACACACATGTTCCAGCTCTACAATGCCCCAAGACAGCATGCTTAGAACAAAATATGACAAATTAATTTATTTATTTTTAAATAATGACAACAATGTTGTTAATGCAACAACCTATCACACTTGCATAAAAACATGCACACAAGTTTCGTATGAAACACAACACAATGATAACAACAAAAAGATGACCTCATCATTGCATAAGCAAGGTGAAACAAAGGAATACTAACAACTCATGGGATAAATCCACCATGATGTACATACGAGAGAGAGAGGACAATGCCTATGCAATTCAATCAGTTATATACCTATGATCATGTTGTATCACAATACAATACAACACTAAGATAGGATGATGGAATCATCAACATGCAATCCACATTTGAACACACTTAACAACTCTAAAAGAAGGGAAAACCATCACTAGAGGATATCTAACTAGGAGGCACAACCTCTCCACTAACTGGGATGATGACAGGTCACTTCCAAACAACTACACACTTTCTAAGACATCTCATTGCAACATAACATCACACAAGAAAAAGGATACTACTACAAAACACCCCTTGACATATGAGGAGTGTTGAGATTACAAACAATACCAACCATGAAGTATTTCAACCTTTTCAATTCTTCAGAAAACTAGGTATACAATCTCCGTGTTGATAAGAGGAAATGGGGAATTATAGCTTGAAGATCTATACCATAATATCCCTTAGGTAGTCATTTTATACTCTAGAGAATATAGTGAAGTATTTGTGGTTGGGAAACTATGTTTAACTACATTCTATATGTAACTTAAATAAGAACCGCATTTATTCATAACACATATATTGATCAAATTATTATAACTCCATATATAAATTCATAGGATAGCTACAATGACAGGTCTTAGTCTCTACTTTGCATTAGCTTATATCCTATTTGCACAATCTTATCTATTACTCTTGTCCATCTCATCTATCCTATATCTATTTACATACATATATCATGTTTTTATCTCTTAGAGAGACATGACCCTTATATGGTAATTTATACTCTATCTTCCCTATTGGCTTTAGGTTTTGCAAGTCCTACATGTAGTAACTTGTGATAGCTTTTTCTCTCTATCTTGTATCCTACTAACATCATCCCCCATTTTAAAATTATGTCTTGTCCTTAATACATTCTATTCAATTCTCTGGGAGGATATGCTTGTAGATGACCTTTAACTACACAAGTGTAACTTGTCCCATTATTTTTTCTCTTGTTGGAGGACTTTGATGAGTCCTTGAATGTTTATATTTAGTTCCTCGACCTCCATAAGAGTAGTAGGTATCTATATCTATTGGGTTACATTATTTTCCTACCCAAGACTCTAGTTAGATGTACAAATTTTGTGCTAGTGGTCTACCTGAGTTTCTTGATTTGTATCTTAATTTGTTCCCTCTACTTCTATTTTGTTGTAGTTATGTGTGTAGGTTCTTTATTTTTTCCCTTACAACACCATCTATATATTTTAGTGGATTGTAAGAGGATGAGATATGTACTATTTATGCCTCCAGTTATGTGGTCTAATCCTTAAGATTCTTGGTGAGGTTTAGCCATTGGAGACAAAATTGGTAAATCACATTGGCCTCTGATATGCCCCCTTATATGTTCTTTATTTTATTCTCTAGTTGCAAGAGGGTGGCCACACATCTTTTTGTGGCCTCTTTTTTTTTTCATTATTTTCTCTTTTGTTTCATGCCTTATTTTTTCATTTTGTGCCTTTAGATCCTTTTGCAAGATATCCACCAATTACATGAATTGTGGTGGTAGTGGGAGGGATGTGTCTCTCTATAGTTGTGGTATTGAATTTTTCAATATGCTCACTTTGTGTAACTGCTCTGCACCTTCAACATGTTATATATCTCTTCCTTGGAAATGGCATGGAATAATCCCCTAATTGAAGCTTCTATAATGGTTAAATATTTGAGAGGTCCACATGGGAACCAACAACTAGCAACTAAAGTATTCGTGTTGTGGAAGTTGGCTACAGTTTCTTTTGTTGCACTAGAAAATCTTTAATGAATTGTATGGGGGATTGAGATGTAGAGTCTTATGTCATGTTTTCCTCTTGTCCCTTGTGATTTCCTTCACTTGGTTGGCTACTTTCCAGAGGTGATGTTATTTGTAACGCCTGTCGTGCAAACCTCAGAGAACACACACATGGCAAATATATATATATTTTTTAAGACAATTAAATTAAAACATGCAATAACATGAAACCATAACCACAAAGCATTTTGCACAACATTAACACACGTAATTCTCTGGGGCACGCGAGGTTACATCGCAACAACTAAACAAAAATAAAGATAGAGATTATAACAATATCATTTATTATGTAATAACCAAGAATAATGATGCATCCAATAAACATGATACAAGAATAATAGACATCACATAATATATCCATGATACATCTCTTAATAGAGTTACAAATGATCCTAACTATTACATCATTGTTTTAATATTACATTACAATCTCTGATAATTGAATTACATTGAATTTCCCAACATGGGGATTGATACAAGAATGAAATACAAGTGTATACTGGTACAACTCCACCGCGGAAAAGATGAGAAGACAAGATGCTGATGGGGAACCCAATGGGTGCGGAGCACGTTCCACCCAACCATGTGAATTACAAGTAACTCACCCCCCGTGCTTAGAGGTGACGAGGAAGTGAACCCGACCATGAATGTCAAACCGACTCAACAACAATATGATACAAAAACAAGTACAACTCAAGCATACAATGAACAACCATCAACGTTCACAAATCACATAACAAGTTAAAACTAAGGGACTCATCACAATAACATGAAGCACCACAAATTAACAATCATGAAACAATTTCACAAGAATCAAAAGCATCATAAAGATACAATATCCAGAAGAACCGAAACAACATCCAAAATACATTTCCAAATAAATCTAAACAATAAAAAGAACATGATTCCATATAAGTCTAAAACAACAATTCAGTACACAAATTCCCGAGGCAACCAGAAACAAGGCAAACGGGTGTCAAATGGAGAGGGTCGTCGCATAGCTCTCATGGGATCCCCTGGCACTTCCTCCAACTGAGGCGCCGGCACCCATCTATGGATTCCCTAGCCCTCGAAAACAACATAAAGATACATTATCAAAAGGAAACTACAAACAAAGCACAAGGGTGTCAAGTGGAGAGTGTCATCGCATAGCTCTCATGGGATTCTCCTGGCCCTTCCTCCAACTGAGGCGCCAGCACCCATCTATGGATCTCCTGGCCCTTCCTCCTAACTGAGGCGCCGACACCATAGGGTAGCTGATGCGGAGCCAATAGTCTCTCATGAAGATGAGACTATGACTATGCCGACCACGGCCTTCTCAGTCTATCACTAGTCTAGGGTAGCCCTAATGCATAGCCAAGGAATCCAATGTTTTATTATCTTGTGTTTTTAAACTACCCAACCCCCTAATTCTATTGTTTAGGTTATCACTTGTTTAGCTTACTCTTTCGTGGGTTATCCTGAGCCCTTCCTCATCCTGAGGCGTCGGCGCCCACGAAGAGCCACTCTCCCTCCTATGACCCCTAACATATCTCAAGTAGGCAAGGGTTGAACCAACACATATAAATCATAAAACCCAAAATCAGATACACGAGGCATTAACCATCTCGCAACTGCACATAATCAAAAGACTTGCAACCCGTCCAACCCTTCCTAACATAACACCAATAACGCTCTAAAGCATAAAAAAAGGTAAATAACACTTTAAATCACAAGCCTCTGGAACAAGATTTTCACAGACCAATACGGTTCCCACATCGACAACTCTGAACAAAGAAAACCATGACAAACAGAAAATTCAGATAACATTACAAGGTTGCACCACTACGTTTAATTCCACTCTCGATTATGTAACCAATCACAAATGTCGCAACAAGGTCTACGATCACTGTTAAAGTTCAATTGTTGTATAACCAATTTGTTGGACCAAACGATCAAGAACAGTGTCATATTAAAATATATCAAAATCTCTTAAATAATAACAACATCAAGTATTTAATTTCAAATACGCAATTATATTCTTACAATATAATAAATTAACTTTAAAATTAAGCAATCAAAATTACATTAAAAGAAACATGATATTAAATACCCTGATTAAAATAACATCAAATAAAATACTATACAATTATAATTAAAAAATATATATATATATATATACACATATATTTTTATTAAAACATACAAATAAAAACATAAATAAAACAATAAATAAAAAAATTAACTTTTAAACCAAATCAAACAAGTAGCCACGGCTTACAAAGTCGGCTGCAGCTGGTACAGCGGCCCTTACAGGCTGCTGTACGCAGCAGTCCGTGGCCTGCCTGGGGCAGGGGCGGGGTACGGCCCAGCCGTCCCCTCCCTAACCCCCATTCAATTTTTTTTTTTAATAAAAACAAACAATAAAAATTTCAATAAGCGGCCACTTGATATATTTTATTTTATTTTTCACAATCAACACAGAAAACGAAATATGTTTTCCTGCGCACGGTACAGGGACAGAATTCAAAATTTTCAATTTTCGTTTTCTAAAAAAATAAAATACAAATACTTTAAATAAAAGATTTCAAATTTCATTTTCCTTTCCATGAACAAACCATAATACCAAGGCGTACGGCCGACGCTTGATTAGATTAAATATATGCAAAACAATATAAATCCATATATATATATATATTATATAATATATATATATATATATATATATGTATATATATATATATATATATTTCAATATGCTGAGCAAAAGTACAGAGAGTAATTAACAGAATAAAGGGAAAATACAGAGAAATAAATAGATTCAACCATACTTAAAAGATACATATCTAAAACCCCAAGATTTATTTATTTTTTTTCAACAAAGATATCATTTTCCCTAAATCCTATTTTGTTGAGTTGGAAATTTCAGATGATCAGGTTTTCTTCTGTTTTTGACAAATTTGAGAAACAGTACAATAACTAGATTTTTCTTGATTTCCAGTCTAATAACTTGCCCTAGTTTTCAATTCAAACTGTAGTTTTTCCTATATTCACAAAAATCATTTTAATAAAGTTTATTTTTCTTTTCAGAAGCAGACAGATAAAAGAAAGGGTACGAGAAGAAGACTTTGAGAGGAACCTGGTGTCCAATGGAAATCTGAAGATGCTTGCTTGACTCTGATGCCCTCGAACTCGATTCCAATTCTTAATCCCGAAAGAACTCCCCAAGACAACACCAACAACCGATTGAAGGCCAATTTCCTTCTTAGAGCTCTCCTCAAATAATAGCAAAGAATTCAAAACTAAGCTCTTCAGAATCAAAAGTACATAGACAATGTCTTGAGCATCTCCCTCTCTCTCTGATCTTCTGTGTGTGTCAGAACTTACAAAAAAATTCCTAATTCAATAAAAATATATTGCCCATCTCCTCAAAAACTCTCCAAAAATCAAAATTAAAAGAAAATCAATTCTTTAAAAGCTAGCTTTTTCCCAGATCTCCATTCCTATTGGCTCACACAATCCTTTTTATTCTTTTATTTGTTTTATTGCTTTTATTTCTATTTTTGCAACTTTACTTGCACATCACATTACTTATTTAATTTAAATAAATTATTCTCATAATTATCCACCATTAGATAATTGATTAAAAATAATTAAGTCACATTTAATATTTAATTATTATTTAATTGAAATATATGATTTTTCCAAAATAATTAAATCATTTAAATATTCTAATATAATTTAAATCTAACATTAAAACAACTAATTACTTCCATCATCAAAATCGATTACACCACAACAAATAAAGTACCAACATTAATCAAGAGACGACAATTACAAAACACCAACCACAGTGACGACAATTTACAAAAACGAACAATACCAATCAACGAGACGACCTGACATCATGGGACGGGAGGATTTCATTGTCACCTCTGTTTCAACATTTAACCGTTGGGTTATTGGTGCTCGCCCTGTCCTGCCAAAGCAGGTGGAATCGAGACTTGTACCTGTAAATCCTGCATACAAACGAAGTTGTGTACATGTGTATACATATATCTAAAATCAAAGCATTAAATCGAAGTACTGCATTGTGAGAAGGAATCGCAACATAGCAGGGCACTCGCGAACGAGTGATGCCATGTTGTCCTTCATCACACCTATTCTAACAATTATAATATAACCAATAAAATTAACATTTCTAACTAACAATCATCTCATAACATATCTAATTAAATCACTGCATCATAATATAATTCTGAAAATCAACTAACATTACCAACCACAATGTCATATAGAATAATCATGTCTACTAATGGAATAACAGCATCATCAAAAGTCTAACTAACCAAATCACACAATAACAGTACCATCATAGTCACAAGTAGCAAACGAACGCATAGAAAAAAATAATAAATCCAAACAGTAAGAGGAGGGTTATTACATTATTTTCCTTGTACTTTCTTCTTTCTGGAGGGAATCGTGGAGTTTCCTAGTCATTTTTGTCATTTCCTTTTACACCTTCTCTATTTTTATTTGTTCTCCTTCCATTTAGGATTCCACCCTCTATTTTCTAAAGTTATTTAGCTTGGGCATGTGCTATGTTCTCCTTCTGCTCTTTTATAAGGTCAAACCCTACCTCTTGTATTTCATTTTCTCTTATCTCCTCTTCTATTTTTAGGTCTTTTCCCCTCCTTTTTGGAGTGCAAAAATTATTGGCTCCAAGAAGCCTTTAATTACTTCCTTTAGGCTCTTGTTGAAACTTCTTATATGCCTTAATAAACATTGTATTATTCTTTATCTATTGTTTGTATCCACTTCTTTGTACATAATTAAAACTTGTGATAACATATTGTGATAGATGATGGCATTTGTTGTGGCCCCATGACATCAATTTTGATAGGATTGCAAATCATTCAATGCCTTAAGGAACCTCTCATCCAATATCTGTAGTTCATGTAATTGTGCAACCTGATACTCCTTATTAGTGAGACGTTGCAAAGATATTATAAATGAGGGGATTTTCACATTAATTAGAAAAATGATTATTGTTATGAAGAAAAGGGAATATGGTGTCACATGAATGGGTGTGTAGAAACTAGTGTGATAGAACCATGAGGTGGAGTTGAGTTGGAGGTGCCAATCATGACTAGTTTTATTGACTATACTTTTGAGGATTTTGAGTAGCATTTTTTAGATTCCTCAATTTTTTTGTTACTTTGAGGATGGAATGGAGTGGAAAATAAATGTTGGATATGGGATTTTTTGGCAAAGTATGAGGACTTATTGGTTTTTTAAGGGTTTTCTATTATTTGTGACATTAACAAAGGGGATGTCATACCATGACATATGATGGAATAGAGAATAAATTTGGAATTTTTTTTTCCTGGGTGATCCCACAATAACGAGTCCCATCTTTTTGCCAATATGGACATTGATATCAATATTTTTAACTAAATCTTCACTTTTTGAGACCTATAGCAGCTAAACCATTAAGAATTTGAAGATGATGGAAACTAGTGATTTGTGGTAATTTGTGTGTAGATTCTAAATATATATTTTTAATTTTTTTTGAAATAAATCGTGAATATTTCAACATCTCTTTTAATAACTAGTTTTTAATAATAAAAAACATTTTCACAAAGTAGCGTTTATGTCGTCCAGCATAACTTTTTTCTAGAAAGGATAAAATTCTAATTTTTAAAATATAGTTTTTTAACATCAATATCTACTGCAAGGATCTATTTTTTCATAATTTTTTGTTAAATATTTTTTTAATTAATTTTTAAAGTTAGGGTAACTATAATTTCAACATAGGTTAGTAACAAATCTCAAACTCTTAATGGAGCGTGTGGGCAGTCCAAAGAGGAGCGAGGTTGGCATTTTGAAATCTCAAGAGGGAGATGGAGAAGATTCTAAGGATGATGCAGATCAGGGGTTTTTTCTTCCTTTTGTGGTTGCGGATTGGGCCTCCTGCGTTGGTCTAAGAGGCTTGTTTTTTCTTGGTGGTACGGCTTTTCCAGGGGTCTCTACCTTTGCAGTGGCTTCTTTGACTCCTCTTTTGGGGTATTGTTTTGCGTGGTCCCTATTTTCTGGGTCCTAGCATGTTGAGGATAGGTTTTGGAGCCTTGGCAGTTTTTTTGTGTCAACTCTTGTTCTGATTTCTGAAGATCTTTTGGAGTCATTTTGGAAGATTCTGTCTTGGGCTTGTGGCAGGGTTTCTCTTTCTTTTTCTAGTTTTCTCCACTGCAACGCTCTTGGCATTATGCCTTGAGATTTGTATGCCTCAAGAGGGTTGTGCTTCAAGGACTATCTACTTGGGAGGTTGTTGGGGACGTGGTCCTCCTTGACGCTATTGTGGCTATTCTTCAGATTTGTGTTGGGGAGTCCCCTGCCTTGATGTGGTCCCTATTGGGCTTCTTCTAGTGGGAGCTGGCTTCCTCCTTACTCTCTCTGGCCTGTGGGGAGGATTTACTTCCTTCTATTTTGTGGCTCTTTTGGTTGAGCTATGTTTTGTTGCTTATGGTTAGGGCTCAACTCTCTGCTCTCCCCGGGTTTTTATTTGGAGATTATTTGGTGGGGGATTCTGGGTTTTTTTTGTGGATGGGTTTTTTCTCTTGTTGACTAGTCATCCTGAGTTGCCAATGGTTGTCATTTTCTTCCTTGTTGAAGGTTGGGTGGCTTTTTTCTTGTTTCTCCAGACCATGTCTTCTTTTGAGGTAGAGACTTCTACTATGGTGGAGTCCTCTCTTTTAGAGGTAGAGAGGGGGTCTATGGATTTATGGAGGTGCTTCCTAGGATGTTGGATTATGTTGTTTCAGTACCTATTGAGGGATTTGCGCTCCTATGGAGGTGGAGTTGTTTGGTGTTACAGTGGGGCTGCAGTGGTGTTAAGTTTTTTAATGGTATCTACTCCTATAGAGGGGAGCCTATTCCTATTGAGGTTGAATATGATGTGGATTTTAGTGTTTGGTGGTGCTACAAAAGGTTCTACTCCATTTTTTTCCAGGTGGAGTATGGATTTGACTATGGATTCAATGGGTTTTAGGTCCCTGTTAAAACTTGGTTTGTTGGCTTTAAGGTCCATTCCAAAACCTTGTTGTAGTGGGTTGTTGGTCCCGTCAAAACCAAGGGATTCAAGATCCATGTAAAATCTTGGTACTTTGTTGGGTTGTTTGCTGGCGGATGGCTAGTTGAATCTTTATGTCACTGCTGGGTGTTATTGACTCTATTCTTTGGGTAGCTTGATCATCTTAGGTTGGGTTTTGGGTCCCTTCAAAACCTAATGGTTTCGGGTCCATTCAAAACCTGTTTCTCCCCTAATAAAAAACTATAATTTCGACATAGGTGAATGTCGTCAAGCATAACTTGTGTATATATCAAAAAAATGATGATATAAGAATATTAATACCTAGTGCAAAGCTATTTTTTGGAAAAAATTCAATGTTTTACTATTTTTCTGATTATGTAGAATGAAGAACTTGATGTTCAGTAAAAACCTATGTTTAGTAATACTTAAAAATTAAATACATTTAATAAAATGAAAAAAATTATATAAATTATACTTGTTTGAAAGCTAGTTTTGAGGACTACAATCTTGCAAATTATCTTATCAATTTAATTACTCTAGCATCATAAATTGTCACCCTTGACAATTTCACATTACATTGACACCATATTTTTCCTATAACTTTAATTATAATAACAATTTACCAATTTTAGGACTAGATCAATAAAATATATTTAAATCCTCAACACATGCACCAATAATTTTAGACCAAAGAGAAAGCACTAGATAGGGGCACAGGGCACCCTAGTCCAAAAAGAAATTTTTGAATATTCAAAATTTCAATTGGTGGGCTTTTATGATTTAAAAGCAACCCCAAGTTGTCCCCTACCCAAAAGTATTAATTAAAATGCATATTTAAGCATTTTTTCCTCTCATTTTGAGCATTAAGGAAACAATTTATTAAAAGAGAGATAAGTGAAGATCCTAAGATCAATCAAGGGTAGTCAAGAGCAGATTTGTGAGAATTATTACATATTATTTTTAGTGAAGCATCATGTCAAGCATTCATCATATTTTTATGTAAGTTCATTTATGTTTTGTGAGCACTAACACTTGTAGGTCTTCAAGACAAATTGCAATCAAGCCTCGAGGACATGTGCATGACTTCAACCCTTCAAGGAAATCAGATTTGAGTGGTGAGTTGTACCCAATTTTTGATTCATCATTTATTTATCATTTAGCCTATATCCCTCAAAAGGATAGGCTCCCTTTCATCAACTTCATCATTGTGAAGGTGGCAACACAAACATGGGGTTTGACTGAGGCAAGCCCCTATATGGCAGAACCATTCTTCCCTCTTTGAATGTGTAGGTTACAAATCTGAAGGATATTGGAGGAATATTTGAAGACAATCTCCGATTCATGCATTCAATCCCTATAACTTGACAAGATACATAGACTACAATGTATCATCAATAGATGAAGATACGACAATAGGATCTGGAAGGAAGAAGCTAGAAAGTGGGGATCAAAGGCCTGTGACCTCAGTTGTTGGTTTCATATCCCTAGACTAGGGCACAAGGCACCCTATTCCACTCAAAATCAGCTTAAATTTGAACCACAAGTGCACACATCTATGCTCTTTCTATTTCTATTCTTTAAATTTGGCTGTTAGTTTCTAGTTTTTTTGTATTTATATTAGAACATTGCATTCTCATAGTCATTTAGTTGCATTATTATATTTTTATTAAAAAATTCATTTCAAAGCTCCCAAAGAATTCAGATCCAAGGATGATTGACTCACCTTTTAGGTTGCAAGTTAATCTCATACCCTTGTGCAACCCAAATTCTAATGTTTTATAGTTGAAAGTAGCTAATCCTAGGTAAAACCTTAGGATCACTTTTCTTACATTACATTTTGATGAACCTAACATATCTTACACTTGCAAAAATTTTGATTTTTCATTGCATAAAATCTAAAAACTGAATTTAAAACCTAGGTTACTTCAAAATCTTGGTGATAATTTGCATTTATTTTTTAAAAAAATCCATTTTCATTAGTTTTTCATCATAAAAATTGGAAAATAATTTGAAAAAAAATGCAAAAGAAATTCAAATCTGATTTTCCTTGTCTAGGGCTTAGATCTGAATTATTTTCTTTGATAAAATTAATTAAAAAATTATCCTATCATTTATGAATGCCTATTTTGATGAAAAACATTGAAAATGTGAAGAAATTTCATAGTAATAATTGGAATTAAATTGCAAAAAAAATCAAATATGTTTTTTCTTGTCTGGGACTTAGATTTGAATTATTTTCATTAAGAAAATTAATTGCAATTTTTTTTTACCATTTAAATGCATGCATATTTTAGTGAAAAACATTGAAAAAGTAACAGAATTGCATAGTATTTTCCTTTCAAAGGATAAAAAAATATTGCTTTTATGCATTTTTTGGAAAAAATAGTCAATTATAATTTTTAATTTCTAAAAACGATCATTTTCACATATTCAATTGTCCTCAAAATTTTTAAAATTGCATGCATACATGTGCTTCATATAGAGAAATTAGTTTTTGGTGCATTTCCAAAAATTTGTTGATTTTCAAACCTAAACTACTAAGACAGTGAACCCTTAGACACTGTTAATAATTTTTAGATTTTAAATTTTACAAAATACCCATCTAGACTGGGGCGTCCTTGCACCCTAGTCTAGCCATTTTAGCCTAAAATTTGATGTGCACATTCCTCTGTACATCCTCTATCCAGATTTGGTTCCTGTTTTGGAATTCTATTTTACAAACTTGTCTAATTTTTTATGCATCCCTCATTTGATCCATAGGGAAAGGGTCATCCCACAATAATGGGTTACACTTTTTGGCCAAACTTGACATTGAAATCAACATTTTCAAAGAAAACTTCACTTTCTAATACTTATAGTAGGTAAACTATTAGTAATTTGAAAATGATGTAAACTAGTAATTTGTGAGATTTTGTCTATAGATTTTAATAGTATTTTTTTGAAAAAAAATTGAAATTAAATCGTTAGTTTTTTGCATCTCCTTTGATAACTAGTTTTTAATAGTAAACAACATTTTTTAAAAGTGGTGTGTACTTCGACTCACATAACTTTTTTTTCTACAAAGGATAAAATTATGATTCTTTTGAATTTAGGTTGGTAGCAAAAGTATCTAGTGCTTTCATTTTGTTTCATAGCATTTTTTTGAATATTTTTCTTTTAATTAAGTTTTGAAGTCAAAAATTTTATAATTTAGACATAGGTGCACTTTGGCTTGCATAAATTTTTTGGTTTGTATTGAAATTAAATTTTTCTTTTTTTGTTGGAACGAGGACATCAATACCTAGTGCATATATGTTTTTAATTTTTTTTTCCTCAAATTTTGTATTTTTCCACAATGATTTTTCATCGAACTCGATGTTCGGTGCAAAACCTATTTATAGTAAAACTAAAAAATAAAATATAAAATAAAAACAAAATATATTAAATTTATAGTTGTTGGAAAGCATGTTTCGATCATTACAATCATCCAACTTGGTTTATCAAGTTGACTCCATTTGCACCTCCTTCCCAAGCTTCGATAGTAAAAAAAATGAATAAATTTTGAAATGGTGGAGGGAAGGTGAAAAAAGGGGGTTCATTAGAAGGGGAGGGTTCATTCAAGGGAGGTTATTTAGAATGGGGGTGGTTCATTTGAACCCCCTTCATTAGAAGGGGTAAACCATTTTAAATTTTTTTATGGGAATTTCTAATTTTTCTTCATTTGAAAAATTGTAACCCACTATTGTGGGTTTACCTAAAAATAACATGTTTCATTTTCAAAGATGTGGTTTTGATATGGTAACACATGGCTTGTACAACATAAATGTATCTACCTATGAGAAAAAACTGAGGAAACAAAATGAAATCATTAATAATCATGTTAGTTCTTCTCTCAATATCTCCCCCACTTGTGAGAATGTTTTGGTGCAAGAGGATGCAAACATCCAGACAATCATGACAATCATAGTTGTTTTTCTCTTAATACCTCACCTACTTGCGAAGAAGGTATCTTGGTGTTAGAGGATCCAATCATTGAGCATCATGAGAACCTTGTTTTTTTTTTATGTTTTAATAAAATAATGCTTCTTGGCTTATCCTTTCTTGAGTGTGAGCATGAGCATAAGTTCATACTCTCGCTAAAATGGGCACTAAATTTAGCATTGTAAATTATCACCCTTGAAAATATCACACTAGGCTTAGCTCCACCTTGGGTGCTTGGACCTATTTCTTCTTATAAATTGCTCATTTTATGGTCATTTTTAGAAAATTAGGATAAAAATAAAAATTAATATTAAATATTCATTTAATGGCACAAAAATCCCCAAAATAGGTCTAGTCTAGGGCACCCATACCCTTCACCAAGCTATTCTAACCCAAATTTAAATATTTTATTGTCGGTATTTTTATATTTATAAGTTTATTTTTCATCTCTTCATGATTAATTCTATCAAAAATGAATAAATGTATATAAATATAAGTATTTTCCACAATTTAAACATCTGAGAAAAATATAGCAATTGGAATTCAAAAATTGGAACATCCTAAGGCAGTCAATAGTAGACTAAGTAGACTTATTACAAGATTATTTTAATTAGGCATTACCTTAGCAATGCATCAAATTTATAAGTAAGATTGCTCTTGTGTTCATTTATATTTTGAGTAATAACACTTGTAGGACCTTTAATAAAGCATCGAATTCTCCTTGCATGAGATGTGCCCATGACTTCAGTCCAACAAGGAGCTCAAATCTGAAGTAGTAAGTTACACCACTTGTAAATTTATCACTTTTTAAATCCATTTTACCTTTGTTTGGCTAAGGATAAGAACTCTTTAGATCATCGTAGCCATTGTGGAGGTAGAATATCAAAACATAGTTTGACTTAGGCAAGCCCCTATATGACACAACCCTTTCTCTCCTTTTTTTAATGTGTAGGTGATAAATGTAATGAAAAGTTTGAAGGATATTGTGCCATATAAAAATGGTCCCTTGTCATTTTCATGGCTTTTAGGTCTTGTTTCATGATGTTTGGTCAAATTTTCTTTGATTTCATATTGTAATGTGGCTTGAACATGCATATTTATGTACTAAAATTCAAATAATGACATCTTGTGAAGGTGTTGTAAAACATTTCTACATTCTTCTAGACTCTATTAATTGAAATTCACCTAAATATCACCCTTTCATCACTAATCAAGTCCTATTTTGAAGTGTTGTAAAGTCTTGTAACAAGATTTCATGCTTTTCTAGGCACAACTTCACTATTTACACCTTTTTTATGCTTTATTTGACCCTTTTATGCCCTTATAAACTTTAATTAAGTTCCTTTTAGAATGTAAGCCTAACAAACAACATTAAATACAAGATAATTCCTAACACCCACTTTTAGGTCCTACGTGGGACCCATTCACCATGGGTGGTGAATGAGTCCCCTTGGTTCCAAATTCTCAATATTTTAAATTTCCTTTCGGGTTTTTATTCAAAATCACTTGTTGTTGGCCCATGATGAGGTATTAATGGGTTACTGAGGCACAAGAATGTATAAATAAGTCTTTTTACATCCATTCTAACGCCCATTCACCAACTTCACTCATTCACCTATTCACTCAAGGGTATGTGCAAGATCATCATGGAAAAAGCAGGCCCTTAAGTGGCAGAGAATTCAGAAAAATTAGAGTTAGGAAACTTGACAAAAAATTTGAATAAGCTATCTATATTATTTCAGAAACATGTAAGAATATAATCTGTAGAAAATTGAATGTAGTTTCTAAACTACTAGGTTTATTTTAAAAAATTCTATTTGGTGAATATTTGAAATTTCAATGCAATAGTACTTAAATTTCAGGAAAAATAAGAAGTAGGTGTCTGTCTAGCCACCCTAGCAACAATAAAATGATAATATTTTTTTATAAGATTTTAGATATAAGTAGAGGACTCATGTACCGATGTGATGCAATTTTTTTTGTAATTTTTTTCCAAGTAAATAATTAATTATGATTTTTTTATTACAACTTTTAAAAAATATAAAAACTTGTATGTATGACCACCTTAACTTGGTCAAAAATTCATGATATTTAATTTTTCTTTTTTTAATCCTATACTATGCAAAACATAGAATGTGACGCATGTTTTAGATTCAAAAAATGTTATACCGTTTGAAAGCGATAAATTTTTTTCAATCATCCTATCAATCAGGATTTAGTCATAATTCAAATAGAAAATGAATAATAATTATTTATTAAATTCAAAGTAAAGCATAATTTATATTGGTGGAAAGCTGAGAATCTCTTTTAAAAACCCTTTTCATTTCATCAATTTTGGGTAAAAAAAAGGTCGTCAGACACATACCCCACACATACCCATCATATCACCACTTTTTGGCCCATCATGATCCTGCACATACCCTCAAGCATTCAACCATCTTACAACATCAAATCAAGCACTATTAGAGTATTGTGAAGCATCCATTGATACAACTTCAAATTTTCATCAACAATGGTTTGGTAAGTTGATAGCATTTGCATGTTATTTGTTTATCATTTTTTTGCATTTCATTATTTTATTAAGAGTTTGATTACCAAAGTGGGTTTTTAGCAAGGCAAACCCCTATTTGCTAACCCTCAACCATTTTTCCCCTATTGCATATGTGTTTGCATAATTTTGTGTGCATATTTAACAAGCATTTAGGTGATTGAAGAATGGTCAACAAGTCAACTAGGTGCTTCAAGTCAAATAAATCATATTTCAAGCTTAGATAAGGTTTTCTGTCCATTTCTTGTAGAATTAACTTCGACAACCCGACAAGCAGAAATTTCTAGATTTGGTGTTGCAGAGTTGCCTCATGATTTCTCAAAATTTTGGGAGAGGACTGATTCACCACTTGTGGCAATTGAGTCCCACCTTAAGACTGAAAATATAGGTTTTGTCAGATTCTACATCCTAACAGTCATAAATTGGTTCCCGACAATTTTTCCCTAGTAGCAGGACTAATTCGCCACCCTAGGCGAATGAGTCCCACTGTTGATTTTTTAGTAATCTCAGACAGTATTCAAAACATTCCAAATTGTTCAAATCTTGCCCAGGTGCACTCTGATTCAGCCTTTCTCTTTCTTTTTTGCATTTATCCATCTTTTAATTCATTATTTGCATATCACAGTGTGTTTTCCAATATAGCATAAATCTTAGTTTTGCATTCATAATCAGTCTTTTAGATTACTTCATTACATTTAATTCACTTCATTTATCTTAAATAAATTCATGCATAACATAATTTGAATGAACCCTTTAGCATTTTTGGCCCTACCTCTCTCCTTTTAGGTGAAAAACCCTAGAAGAGCTAGAGAAGTGCATTGGTGCAAAAAATTTACAGTTCATTTTAGTGAACCTGCATTTTGAACACTTTGCATTTCTAATTTCATTCACCTATTGCATCTGAGATTATGTTTGTATCAACATTCAATTAGGACATTGTTTTGTTTTTGCATTCTAGGACTTCTCACATTGCATTAGTGAAAACTTTGTTTAGTGTTTGTTTTTGCATTTCATATCATTGAAAAAACTAAAAATCTGTATACTGCATCCTTTATTGCATTTTGAAAATCTTTAGAATCATTTTAAATTTTTTGAAAAACACAAAAATTATCATACTGGGACTCATTCACCACCCTGGGTGAATCAGTCCCTCTGCACTATTTACACAACACTTTTAGGCATTTTTTGGGTATTTCCTATATTACAGTTTTTTGTAGTTGCTTTCTATTTTACTTTCTAGATTCTCTATTTTCAGCTATTTCTTGCATCTTAGTTTACTTGCATCATGGAATTTTATTTTAATAAGTTTTGGAATTCATTAAAATCCTTGGTAGACATGTCCAATTGTGCCTTTGGTTGTGATCCTAATGACCTTGGGCTTTCTCATGCTCCTTCAACTCCTCATGATTTTACTCCTCGTGATGTAGACATCATTGGAGAAGACAATGCTAGTATGAGCAAGTTCTTAAATGAATTGCTTGACAGGCTTGAAGCCAATGCATCCTTCTATCTATCCATGAAGTCACAAGATCTCCTTACTATTGTACCTCCTGATCTCTTTGCATACTTACATCTTGAAATCAATAAAGGACCTAAGGTTCTTCCTCAAGTGGACCTAGTTCCTCTAAACAAAACTCACAACCATTCTATGATCACAAAGTCACAAACACTCCCAAAAACCTTGAAGAAACATATGTCAAAGGATTCCCTATCCTTAGTAAACAAGGTGGTGACAACACATGAAGATGACATTCATCAACTCCTTGAAGAAAAACCTACAGAAAAAAACACAACATGATTAGGATATCAAGATCCTTCTCATCCTGATAGACCTCCTTTTCAACATAGGAGACTTCGGGATGCTAGTACAATGATCTTGGATGCTCCTCCTGACTTAAACATTCTCCTTCCACGTGAACAACCATTACGCCTTTCTAATGACAAGGATGCTAGGATTCCCATTGGTCCTCTTGCTTCTTCTATTCATTCAAACAAAGAGAATCTAACCAAAACTACATGCCTTATAAATTCACAGATTTACCCTTTATGTAGGATCCCACAACTACAAAACAAAAATTGAAAGCACTTATTACTGGAGGATGGATTTGCATGCCTCTTACATGAATCAAACATCCTAAAATTAACAAATATTGTGCATATCATAGAACGCTAGGACATCTCATTGATGACTGTCATGCTTTACAAAACATACTCCAAGACCTTACCCAACTTGATATCATCCTTTAAAGCAACCAAATCCCATCATCATGCCATATTAGTTGTAGAATTCTTTATTCTCACTATTGCATGATCCTTTTCCATCACTCACCTTGGCTCATTCTTGCCTTTACACTTTGTGGGGGCAAAAAATTGTTAGCCTTGTCCTTGTAATGCATTTGTCTTTGTCTCTTAACTATGTTATTCCTTTTCCACTTAGTTGCTTAAGATTGAGAAAGAAATAAATTAGTTAATGGTTGACTTCCATTTGCATTAGGGTATGTGCAGGATCATCATAGAAAAAATAGGCCCTTAAGTGGAAAAAAATTCAAAAAATTCAGAGTTAGGAAACTTGATGTAAAAATTTGAATAAGTTATCTATATTATTTCAAAAAAATGTAAGAATAGAATCTATAGAAAATTGAATGTAGTTTCTAAACTACTAGGTTTACTTATAAAAAAAAATGTATTTGGTGAAAATTTGAAATTTCAATGTACTATTACTTAAATTTCAAAGAAAAAATAAGTAGTAGGTGTCTGTTTGACCACCCTAACCACAATAAAATGATAATATTTTTTTATAAGATTTTAGATATAAGTAGAGGACTCATGTCTGAATGTGATGCATATTTTTTGTAATTTTTTCAAGTAAATAATTAATTATAAATTTTTATTACAACTTTTAAAAAATATAAAACTCATATGTTTGACCACCTTAACTTGGTCAAAAATTCATAAAATTCTTGTTTTAATCCTATAGTATGCAAAGCATAGAATGTGATGCATATTTCAGATTCAAAAATGTGACACATTTGAAAGCTATAAATTTTTTTCAATTAGCCTATCAATCAAGACTTTAGTTGTAATTCAAATAAAAAATGAATAATAATTATTTATTAAATTCAAACTAAAGCATAATTTATATTGGTGGAAAGCTGAGAATATCCTTTAAAAATCCTTTTCGTTTCATCAATTTTTGGTAAAAAAAAAGTCACCAATTAGATACCCTACACATACCCATCATATCGCCACTTTTTGGCCCATCATGATCCTACACATACCCATTACTTGCTTCTTTTTCCTTCGTGTATGTATCATGTTCCCCCATATCATGTGTTCAATTTTTCTCTCTCATCGTACACTTCTTCTATTTGTATCTCTATTCTTCTATATGTCGTGCATCTTTGCTTTTTCTCTTTTTGGTTTTTGTTCTCCTTTTGGGGATGACACAAAGCATAGAGGATGCCCTATGTCTCTTCCATGTTGACCAAAAATGTCCCCTTTTTTTTGTTTTCCTTTTTGGGATGATGCAAGGCATTGAGACATAAATGTCTCCTTCATGTTGACCCAAAATCTTTTCCTTTTCTTTCACCTTTTCATTTTATTTTTGCTTTTGTTTTCCTTTTTGGGATGATGCAAAGTGTTGAGACCATAATGTCTCTTCCATGTTGACCCAAAATAGACTTTCTTTTTCTTTTGTTTTCACTCTCTTTGTGTCATTCTTCCAGTTCTATGTCCTTTGGGGAATGATGATAGTTCTGAGCTCTTTAATAAACACATTGCAGCAATGAACACAATGACCTCAAATCTATAGATCCCTTATGTGTTTGGTGTGCTCTTTTCTGGGGGGGAAACTCCCTTTCTTTGTTTTTCATTTTCATTGACATGACGCAGCCTAACTTCGAAACATATGACTTGGCATAGGGCTTTCTAAGTTGGCTCTCATGTCTTGTTTTCTCTTTGCATTTTCTTCCCTTTGCTACTTTAAAATAATTGCTCATAGAACAATGTGTAGCAATTCCTTTAAAGTGGGGGCATGTACATTACCATTAATTCATTTTCATTCTTGGTTCCTAGTGTAGCCTTGTCATTTCATACAATGCATTTGTCACTTTGTGGATTACATTGGGTGTGATGTCCTTCATAAGTGTGATCTATCTTAGCATATTACATTCCTCTTGGTGGCCTGATGCGACACACTACATCGCCTAAGTTGTGAATATACTATTCTTTGATTGGTCCTCTCTTGGAGATGTTAGACACAATGTTCCCTAGGTGATAGACCTCACATGAACTTAACAAGACTCTATTGAACACCTTTCACATTTTCTTTTACATTTTACATTTTTCCACCTTGCATAACACAACTTACATGCCTGTGGTACCTTCCTTTTTGTTCATGACTTCTAAGCATATGAAGCTTTGCTTGTCTCATGAAGCACAAACTAACATTTTCCTTGTGGCACCTTGTTAAAGTTATCAGGAGGTATAACTTTGATATGGTTGAGTGGGAAGCCCATCTAGTGGCATGACTTTTCCCCATAGCCACCTTTGTGTTTGAGAGTGCATACCAACTAGCGTATGTATCTCCCCTTTTTGGGATTTCTCACTCCGCTGACAACCAAAAGTTTCATGGCCCTAGAGTGGGTATATTTGGGCCTTCTCATTGGATGGATCATCATGAGTTTTGTCACCCCAAAGTGAGTATACATTCTCGATCAGCCTAGATCTAATCCACAACTAGTTGGAAAGACGATCAAAGCTTCATCTGATTCTCAACATATGTGTGTTCCTTTGTTCTTATGCTTAGTTTTCCATGGGATCTTCATCCTGGGGGCTTGATCATCCCTCTTCATCATTTCCATTCCATCTTGCTAACATAAGTGCATTTGAACCCTCCTCTTGATGTTTGTGGCTACTTTAGTGTGAGTTTGAAGCAAGTTCATCCTCTCACTAAAGTGGGGGAAAAATGTGCCATAGAAAAATGGCCCCTTGTCAATTTTGTGGCCTTTTATGTCTTGTTTCATGATGTTTGGTCCATTTTGCTTTGATTTTATATTGTAATGTGGCTTGAAGATGCATATTTATGTACTAAAATTCAAATAATGACATATTGTGAAGGTGTTGTGAAGTGTTGTAAAACATTTCTACACTCTTCTAGACTCTATTCATTGTAATTCACCTAAAAATCACCCTTTTATCAATAATAAAGTCCTATTTTGAAGTGTTGTAAAGTCTTGTAACAAGGTTTCACACTTTTCTAGGCGCAAATTCACTATTTACACCTTTCTTATGCTTTATTTGACCCTTTTATGCCCTTATAAGGTTTTATTAAGTGTATTTTTGAATGTAATATTGAAAAAAAACATTAAATACAAGATAATTCCCGACACCTATTTTTAGGTCCTATGTGGGACCCATTCACCATAGGTGGCAAATGAGTCCCCCTTGGCTCTAAATTCAAAATATTTTAAATTTCCTTTTGGGTTTTTATTCAAAATCACTTGATGTCGACCTGTGATGAGGTATTAACGGGTTACTACGACACAAGAGTGTATAAATAAGTGGTTTTACATCCATTCTAACCCCCATTCATCAACTTCACTCATTCACCTATTCACTCAAGCATTCAAGCATTGTGAAGCATCCATTGATATAACTTCAAATTTTCATCAACAAGGGTTTGGTAAGTTGATAGTATTTTCATGTTATTTGTTTATCATTCTATTTCATTTCATTATTTTATTAAGGTTTTGATTAACAAAATGAGGTTTTACCAAGGCAAACCCCTATTTGCTAACCCTCAACCATTTTCCCCCTCTTGCATGTGTGTTTGTAGACTTTTGTGTGAAGATTTAACAAGCATTTAGGTGATTGAAGAGTGGTCAACAAGTCAACTAGGTGCTTCAAGTCAAATCAATCATATTTCAAGCTTGGAGAAGGTTTTATGTCCGTTTCTTACAGAATTGACTTCGGCAACCCAACAAGCAAACATTTCCAGATCTGGTGTTGTAGAGTGGTCTCCTGATTTCTCAAAATTTTTGGAGAGGAATGATTTGCCACCAGTGGTGATTGAGTCCCACCTTAAGACTGAAAATCTAGGTTTTGTCAGATTCCAAATCCCAATAGTTAGAAACTGGATCCCAACAGTTTTTCACCAGTAGCAGGACTAATTCACCACCCTGGGCGAATGAGTACCACTATTGATTTTCAGTAATCTCAATCAACATTCAGAACATTCCAAATTCTTCAAATCTTGCCCAGGTGCATTCTAATTCAAACTTTATCTTTCTATTTTGCATTTATCCATCTTTTAATTCATTGTTTGCATATCATAGTGTGTTTTCCAGCATAGCATAAATCTTAGTTTTACATTCATAATCTATCTTTTAGATTACTTCATTGCTTAATTCACTTCATTTAGCTTAAATAACATCATACATAACATAATTTGAATGAATACTTTAGCATTTTTGGCCCTACCTCTCTCCTTTTAAGTGAAAAACCCTAGAAGAGCTAGAGAAGTGCATTGGTGCCAAAAATATATGGTTCAGAGATTCAAGGCCTAAATACAAGATTAAATATTCAAGCATCATATTTACACAAATTAGGGAAAGGAAAATTATTTTTTGATAGACAAAGTTCTAATGATGAAAGATAGAAGGAAGGACCTATATAATGTAACCTACTAAGACCTGTGCATAGATCCAAAATAATAATATTTCTAGTCTAGTATACCCACAACACTGAGTAACCAAATTCAACTTAGATTTGAATGGTAGGTTCTTTTGTCTCTACACTTTGCTTCCCTATAATTTTCTTTTGTGTTTAAGTTCTATAATTTTTTGTAATTTCATCAATTTTTTGTAGGTGCATTATTAGGCTAGTTCACTATTATATCACACACATCACTTTTAAATTAGATCCAACCCTTCTACCATAAAATGGGACCAAGAACTTTATCAACCATTATGGCTTGTCCATTAGGGGTAGTAGCCAAGTGGTCTTTAATGATCATTTTTGTGTCCCTAAATGTTAGATGGGCTAAAGTGTGATTTAAACCCTAGATCCCCATTTTCCCCATCTCAAGTCTTAAATTTTTAGTTTTTTCAATATATGTTGGTTACACCTTAGTACCACTATTGAATTCATCTCAATGTAATTATGAGTACATTTAAAATTATTATTTTTATAATATAATTCTATGATGTCCAAACTTTTAATATTCACAATTATCATTAATTGAATAAAATATTTCAAATAACAAGTCATATAATTCTTCTGCTCAACAAGTCACTCCAAGCTAAACAGATATGGAGACTATTCTTCTCCTCTGGGGAATGGAATGAAATAATTAAAAGTAAGTATTTGCAGAATAACAATTCCCTTAAAGATCTTATTGAGAATCCTATTCTCCCAAAAGGATCAAGTTGCTGGAACTATAGGATTGAAGGGATAAAGGTTGTGAAATTGGGTTTGAAATGGCAGGTTCACAATGGTAACCAGATCAGATTTTGGGATGACTGTTGGCTGCGTAATGAACCTCTGTCTCAGGATGGGAATATCAGTAGATGGGCTGAGTTTTGCAAAGATACTTTTGGCCTCTTTGTTAAAGATTACTAGCGGGATGGTAAGTGGATCAATCTCCCCTTGGTAAACCCTATTTTGGTCTCTGTTTACTCCCCTTTGAATGCTGTCAGACTATGCCTGAATCAGGAGGATAGTCTTATCTAGAAGTATGAGCCTTTTGGGTGCTTTTCTGTCTCGTCCGCTTTTGCCCAACTTTCAAATGATTTTAATCTTCCCCCTCTATGGTCGCATGCTTGGACTAACCATCTCTTACCTAAGGTTAACATCTTTTTTTGGGTCGTGCTGCAAAATAAAGTGCTAACTATGGATAATCTTAGCAAAAGAGGTGTTCTGCTCCGCAATAGATGCTACCTCTGTAAAAACAACGCTGAATCGGTAAACCACCTCTTCATCCACTGTCCTTTCTCCTCTATGATTTGGGACAAGCTTCTGAAATGTTGGCATTTTTCTTGGATCCCCCCGGAGTCGGTTGAAGATTTTTTTGTTCAATGGAAAGCCCCCTCTCTCAACCCCTTTATAAAAAAACTTTGGGCTTTCTCGTTCCCCCATGTGACTTGGGGAATTTGGAAAGAGAGAAACAACAAGATCTTCAGGGATAAGGAGTCGTCAGAGGAAATTGTGTTTGAAAGAATTCTTAGGATGATCAAAGAAAACTTCTCTATTGTTCCCTTCAGGGAGGACAAGGTTGAGACTGTGGTTTGCTCTCCTTATGACAGCCTGATTGCTAGGGAATGGAGAATTAAATGGGATATTTCCAATGTTCCTAATACGACCAAAAATTCCAGGGAGGGAGTTTGCTGGAGTTTTCCTATGGATGGCTGGGCCAAAGCCAATTTCGATGGTGCGGCCAAAGGAAATCCGGGAAAGGCTGGGTGTGGTGGGGTCCTTAGAGACTCAGCAAGTAACTTTTTAGGAGCCGTTGCCACCCCTCTGGGGGTCCAAACTAATCACGTGGCGGAAGCGACGGGTGCTTATTACATAATCAACCTTGCAGTGGAAATTAAATGCAAAAATTTATGGCTTGAAGGTGATTCTAAAAATATAATAGATAGCCTTTGTGGTAGGTCCCAGCCTGCATGGTCAATTAAAAATTGGATTGAAGATGCTAAGGCCTTACTTAGTAAGTTTGACAGAATAAAAATCACTCATGCTTACCGTGAGGCGAATGCTGTTGCAGATTTTTTTGCCAATGAGGGAGTTAAGAGTGATAAAATCCTCATGTGGCACAAAAGGATTGACCTCCATTCCAATGTTCAAGCTTTAATGGTGCTTGATGCGGTGAATGGAAAATTGGTGGCTTATTGTAATAATGAGGAAGGTACGAGTCATGACTAACAAAATAAGTAGACAATATGGGGCCATGAGGATCCGGCAGATAAATGATTTACCTTGGCATGCTTTGTGGGTCCTACGAAGCAAAGGAACTATCTGGAACAGGTTCTCCATTCGCAACAGTATTCGCACCAAGATCTCAAAAATGGGCGGGGAACGAAAAAGGGTTGAACCTACCAGTTTCGAGTCACATGCCAAGAACACTAAAGCGTGGAGCAAAATAAGAAGGGGTGGCTTACTTCCATTCATCGAGAAACTCCATGGCCCTTAGGAGGAGATTACTGATTTCTTTGAGAAAAATTGGAATAATGGGGAGGTTCTCCTCTTCGGGAGGAAAGTTCAGATTGATGAAGCATTGATAGCGGAGGTGATAGGTATCCCGATTGAAGAGCATAAATTTTTTAGAGACAAGAAATTTTCTGACGAAGCTGTGATGAGGTTTCCTAAGACCGAAAAGAAGAAGCAAAAACTTGTCAAGATGACGAACAGTTACTATGAAGCGGACACCATAAAAGCTTTATGGAGAAAAGTGCTAAGGGTTATCATGGAGTACATCACTCTTGACGGTCGCTTCACTAGGGTTTATGGATATCACTTCGTGCTGCTCAATCACTTCCGCCATAAGGTGCGTGTCTCCATCCCTTTCTTCTTGCTCTGTTCCCTGCGAAATAACTTTTTTAACCACAGCAGGAGCCCTAAAAGATACCCGATTCTTCACACGGGTCTTTTAAGGCTCATCTATGAGCACTTTCAGAATATGCCTGCCCTATCAAACCCTATAGCCCTTTTGGAGCATGATGAGGATGATACTGAGCCTAGTATATCTGAGATTAAAGTTTCTTTCGGCCGTGTCAAGCTCTCCTCGCATCCCCTGCCCCCCCTTCTGCCTCTGGTCGATCCCCCCAGCCCTCTGGTACCTGCTCTATTCCTGCCCCTGGCTGCACAAACCCTAAAGCCAATTTGGTGGGCTCTAGTTCTCCAGTTAACAAGTTAGTTTCCTACCCTGATGACTCTCCTGTTGTTTCTACTAAAGCGGCCGAGGTCAGTCTTGTGGATCCCCACTTCCCCTAGAATATTCAATAGGAGAACTGTAGCCCTCCCAGAGGTGCAAAGTCAGTTAATTTTGGGGTCAATTCTGATTGTGACCCCCCTTTTAACTTCGTTGAAACTGCCAAGAGATGTTCTGTAGACCAATTTAATTCTACCAAATGGTTATTTTATGAAATCAATGAGTTAAAGACCAAAAATCTGTCTCTTCATAGTAAGTTGGGGGAAATTGAAGCCAAAGTTGCAGGGCTAATGTAGCTCGAAGTGGAGAAGAATACCGTTGTGAAGGATAACATACAAAATGACAGCACTGTTGAAAAAGATCTTGATAAAATTAAAGGAACCATGAAAAAAATTGTTGATCAGAACTGCAGAATTGCCAGACATAACTCTTTAATCATCAAAGCCATGACTGAAAGATTGGAGAAAACCCAGAAAAGAGCGTTGATTGTCGACCTTGATCAGGAGAAAGACTAGGATGAGGAAGCGGGGATCTCTAAGCGAACTAGATCAAGTATGAAAAGAAAATCCCTGACTACCCCAAAAATGACTCAGATTTTCATGGAGGGGGTCCAGGATATGGTGGACCTAGAAGAGGTTGCTGAAGAGCTTCTGAAGTCTATGGATTAACTGTGGCTGGGCCCAGTTTTGTTTGTTTGCCGACCGTCTGATGGCTTTTTTGCGGCTTTTTGTGGCTGTCTGTTTTAGCTAGTTTTTATCTCTATGGCAGCCTTTTTGTCTTTCAGACCTCTGTTTTGGTCTTTTCTTGTAATGTTACTTTGTGGTTTCGACTCCTTGTAAAACCCGTTTATCCCTTTTATCAAAAACAAGTCATATAATACCACATAAATATACAAAAAAGCTATTACATAATATACAACTATAAATGTGGCTCATTTTTTCTTTATTATGTAAAGAAAATTAATTAAACTTTTAGCAATTCCTAAAGCATAATTGGTGTGTGAGTGTTAACAAAAACTATTAAAGAGAAAATATTTAAAAAAAAATCAAAACTGTAGTAAATAAAATAACTCTTAAATAAATAAATAATAATTATATTTAAATAATTATAACATAAACTAAAATAAAATAAATAAAATAATATAACCACCAAGGTCCAAACCTCCATTGGGTCATTATAATTGAGGGGATTATGCCCTCACTGATCCACTATGCTTGTTGTCTTGAATCTTCGCATTGAAGTAGTTAGCATTCATATTTGTGACTTTGTACGCCAAACCCACACTAGACTAGTGTTTTCAACATATTTGTTCTTTTGATAGGCTACAATACTCATGGATGAGGACTATGTGCACAAATGTCATACATTCTTGCTAAGGATGAGGTTCCCTATTTGTGATCTAATTTTAAAAAAAGAAATGTTACCAATTCAATAAGTATATATACATATACATACACATACACATACGCATACGCATACACATACACACACATATTATTTTGACAATAAAAAATTAGAATAAAATAGTTAAAAAGTAAAAAATATATATTGATTTAGGTTTTTTTTTTTTTAAATAGATGTATTGAAATATTATTTATTATAATTTTCAAACAGAAACAAAAGAATTGTTAAAATAATGATGGGTGAATTTTTGAAATGTAAAATTTAAATACAATCTAATAAAATAAAATAATTATTAAATAACATATAATAATCTTTAATACATAAATTAAAAAAAATCTTAAATAATTGTAAAGTAAAATAAAATAATTCAACAATGTAAAAAAATAAAATTATTAAATAGTTTTAAATAAAATAAAACAATTTTTAAGTAACATAAACATTCTCATATTTAAAAACTTTTATAAAAAAGTACACAATATCATTCTCAAAATATCTCTTTCATTTAACTAACATTTAAAAAAATAGATCCACTAATATTCATATCACCTTTTTAATTTTTTTCTTGAAAGATAGATAAACTACTATCACCTTTAATGAAAAAGGAAAAAAATAAAAATAGAATGCTCTCCTTAAAAAGGTTTCTTCAATACACAAAAATACACTTATAATTTCAGTCGACAACGCTGTCTAGACATCTATATGTTGTAGGACAACCATAAGTAAAACGCTCAAAGAAAGCATGCATGTAAAAGTGAGAAGTTTATCATTTTCTTGCCACCTAAAAGTTACATCATGAAACACAAAATGGGCAAAGGATTCCCGATTTGTAAAAGGCGCAATCAAAGGACCCAGAAAGTACCTGTCGAATACGTTCTTGGAGACAGGCGACATGGAGTTGATCGATTTAGAGGAAATAACCATACCGGCTGCAACAGATCCCAAGCTTCCTGACAAGTCATTCTGCAAAAGCGCATCTCTGTTAGTATCATCTTAAAATCTCAGTAAACGATAGATCAAAGAGGCTTAAAATTGGTGAAGGCATTCAAACCTGGTTTCTGGGCTGGTTAAGGAAACTCTCTATTTGGAGGGCAAGAGTGTCAAAAATTTGAGGATCGTCTAATCCCGTGCCATCGGCAGCGTCGTCTTCATCAGAAGTATCCGCCTCATGCTGCTGTGGAATCCTGAGAGACGAGTCGTCTATAGAAGACGGAAGGCATCCCAGCAATACATTCGGCCATGGGAAAGGATTTTTTTCTTCCCTTTTCGCCATACGTTTTGCTTTCTACTCTGAGTTGCGTTAGTTTCCACTTTCCATAATGCAGCCTGCTGTCACAATAAGTGAAGCGTATGTTATTAGCCTATTGTTGTTGATTCGGCAATCGCCTTTTCCATATACTAGAGGTGGAAGCTGTCCGGGGATCCTAAAGCGCGTACGTATCGAGTACATATAGACCGTACCGGACGAGATTCCAAAAAGCAATTCCGCTATTAAGCAATTCTATTTAGTGGAATTGCGGTCCAGGGGAATCTTGTTCCACATCGACATCATAAAATTATTGTCGAATAGAATCTTCTGACATGTCGTCTGTACAATAGATGACCTCTGCCTCGGGGTATTTTATTTTTATTTATTTTTTCATTTTAGGGAAGGAGAGTTGTGTGCATAAAATAATCCTCGCATATCCTATATCTTAATGATTACGATTAAAGCAAACGACATGAATAAATAGATGACCTCCACGTGTAAGGCATTTCCATTTTGTAAGGTAAGGACAGTTGCGTGGTCAAACTAACCCTCCAAAGTCGTATATGGATGATTAGGGTTAAAGCAAACGACAGAGAGAATAATTACATGCTGATGAGCATGTTAAAGATTGTCACCTAAAAAGAACCTAGTATTTTAGAGGTATGTGGAGGCGAATAAAATAAATCCACTTTGGTGTATGATTACGTTGATCATGATCGAGGATGAGTGGTTGTTAAATAGAATTCAACATTATCATATGGCAATAATTATTCTCACATGTTATTTTAGTTTTTAGTTTTGGCGTAGAGCTATTTGTGGTATTTTGAGGTTTAAATTTAAAATTTTACATTTAGTTTTTTTTTCTTAAAATGGTGATTTTTCTTTGTAAATGATTATTTTAGCAAATGTTAAGTTGTTGACATTTAAAATAGGTTTCAAAATTTAAGTCAAAATTTAATACGGTTTTTAAATCTTACCGGTTTCTAATGTAACTTTTTAAAGATTTTTTATTTTTTTAAGAAAAAGATTAAAACATTTGTGTGTCAAAGATTCTATGAGGTTCTAAAACTAGTGTTGAGCATTGATGAATTTTTTCTAACTTCTCTGGAAATGTGAAGAAAAGTGTATGGTAAAAAGAGCATTGGTAGTTTGAAAAGGTTTCAAAACCTACCTCAGCTCTCGACAAGGTTTTCATAATTTCATCAAAGCCCAACAAACTTTTGATAAATTTTGAGTAAGTAAAGAGAGGTCTTCATATCTCCTTTGTTAGATGTTTTCAATAGTTCTATAGCCACATTCAAAGTCCAAAGTCCATTCTCAAACTACCATTATTTTACAAATACACTTGACTATTAGTATTGATATTTGCATACACATTTATAACGATAAGTGAATACCAATAAGGTTTCAAAAACTCATCCAACCTTCGACAAGTGATAAGGAGGACATGTTAGAATATAAATTCAAGACAATAAAGGGAAGAAAATAAATCATGCGCAATATTTTGATAAGTTTAATAACTTAATTTAGGTGCCAATGAAAGAACTTATGATAAGGTGAATTTCAATGAGCCATTAATACTATTAGTCATAAAATATAAAATGATGGTTAAACTATAAAGTAACAACAAGATGTTCTAAAGCTAAGAAGAGGGATTTATTTTGATGCAAAATCTTAAAGATAAAATTGTTTATCACATGGGAAAATATTCACAAATTTTGTCCCAATATATTTAGGAGCCTCTAGTAAGATCACATGTGCCAATCATTTTGAGCCAAAAAGGAATTTAAATTGCCCATTATAATAGTTGTTTGAAAATTAAAATTCCAATTTACATCAAAATTTAATCTCCTATTTTAAAAAAGAGAGGGGTATCTTAAAATTATATGAAATTTTATCATCATCGTCATCATTTCTTGCCAAATTATAATAACCTTTAGATCCATTTTGTGCTCTTCTAGAAAACATAAATAGTTTCCTTTACAAAATCGCCCTAGAATACATGAAGTAAAACTATTTATGTTGGCAACACGAGCATGATGACGTATGGATGGTGCATGGTTTTGTCATTGATGGAAACCCATTGTAGAAATGCATAAGTGTTAGTCTGAAGAAAACCAAGTGTTTTTGAAAATTGGCTAAGTCCCAGTGTGCATATTCAATGTTCAAAGGAATAGTTTTGAGGTTCACATTGCTCCATTATGAAAAATATTGTCATGTGGTTATGAGGTAATAATGGTGTGTATTGAGGGAGTTTATATCCAAGGTTTCAAGTTTGTATGTCTTCTGTAATTGAAGATATTAGTGACAAAAAATTGGCTAACTTATGGCAGTGTTACAGGTATAAAGTGCATGTTGGAATGCTCTACATTCTAGTACAGATGAATATTATGCTATAAAATTTTGAGGAAATGTTGGAAGGTGTCAGAAGCGTATACACTTCAACTGGAAAGTGTTTTTGTGGTCCACGTGTTGAGTTGTGAATGAACAAATGGTTCATTCAATTGTTGCTTCACTAGTTTTGCTATGTGGTGCCAACTGAAATGGTGATTTTGTGGGATGATGTTATCATATGATTTTGGTCATAGAGCATACCCACAACCTCAATTTAATTCAAGGGTAATCCTAAAGATCTCAATGCAAAAGAGAAAGAAATCTTGTAATAAGGTTGTCCTAGGGGCTAAATGCAAACTATTATGGGGTTCACCACCAAGTTTAGACTTGGAAAAGATAATGAAATGCAAGATGCAAAGACTAAACCTTAATTCAATGTAATATACTATGAAATGACCTATGAAAGTACATGAAATGAAACAGGAAATTGAAGATAGGAAGGTGTGCATTTGGAAAATTGGAGATGGTTGAATGGAGGTCTAAATCACTAGGAAAACCCGACATTAAAGTTGATTGAGACTCATTTGCCAAGTTGGTGGATTAGTTCAGTTTTTGGGAAGTTTCTGGGAAACTGTGCAAGAACAAAAATCTGGCAAAAGGATATCTGAATCTACAAAGTCCTAAAAATTGACTCAAAATGGGACTTATTCACCAGAAATGGCGAATCAATCCAATTGGGATTTTCTGCAACTTCAAAAGCTGATCCTACTCTCCTTTGTCTACTCTGTGCTTCCCAAGTGATTTCTAGATTTGAATCTCCCATTTGCAACCTACAAGTCTTCTCCAAGGCTTGATGACAAACTTGACAACTTTAAATGTATGCAGTGTACAAAATTGTACGCTCTTGAAAAAAGAGGCAATTTAACACTTAATTTGGACCTATTTTGGCACCCTTGCATTAACTATCCTTCAAAATCATCATTAATAGGCCCGTAAGACCCATTATTTTAGATCTTGAGGCTTATTTTACCTACAAATCTCACAAAATCAATTAAAACACTGAAAATATTGAAAACCCACCTAAAAAAGCTATGGTGGGACTCATTTGCCACCTTGGGAAAATGAGTCCCCTCATGTGGGACCCATTCGCCAAGGGTGGTGAATGAGTCCCATTTGGGGTCATTTTCAAGTTTGAGCAAGAAATTCACTAATTTAATTCAAATTTTTAGTGGATGTTAGCCTTTGACATCTAAATAATGGTCAATTGGGTGTTGATGCCTTTATAAGCAAGTTTTCAAGTCATTTTTATCAATCTAAGCAATTTGAGCTAGCATTCACAAGAGAAAATTCAAGAGGAAATTGTTGAGAATCTTCCACAAGAGCATTCAAGTTTCAAGAGCAAGTAAAGTTGAAGTCTTGGAGAAGCATTGAAGTATTTTTGTAGGACTTCAAGCTCACTTCCATTCAAGATCTACCATTTTCAATGGTTGATTATGGTTGTACATCTATGGTGAAACATGATGGATTCTAGGTCGGGGAGATGCAACTAGCCATCAAGCCAAGCCTAAGGACTTGTTTCCTAAGTGATTATGTCTTTCATTATCACTCTACATTCAACCTAAGGAGGGTATAAGCATCATTAGGATTCATTTTAGGTGATTAGATATCTCCTCAAGTGAGTCATTCATCTCCATATTTTCATTCTTGCATCATATTCTTGCACATTAGAATAGGATTGCATCATGTTTCAGATTTCTTTATCTTAGACACATTTAAGACTAGGGTTTGCATGTCGATTTCATTATTTCCATCAAGGTTTAATTACCACACTAGGGGTTTGACCAAGGAAAACCCCCCATAAGAAAATCAAGTTTATATTCTATTTTGCATGTGTTTTCACAGATTCGGATCTGGAACTCAAGTTGGAAGGAAAGAGCAGGTGTTAAAGTGCAGATCAGAACTTTAAATTCTTGCAAAAGTGGAACTTGACTGATTCATCACAAGTGGCGAATGAGTCCCAGTATAGGTTTTTTTTAGATCTATTTGTAGATTCTGATACCCTTTTTCCTAAAAAAGGTTTTTGTGTAGAATTCCAAATCTGGGACTGATTCTCCTAGATTGGTGAATGAGTCCCAATTGGTCAAAAGCTTAATTTTTTTGGTGTTTCAAAGTTTCCTCTAGTCACCTCCTAATTTCCAAGTGCAACTCATTCACCTTGCTACCTTTTTGTTTTGTTTCATTGGTATTTCTAAGTCATTTAATGTTTTTGATAAAGGAAAAAGTGGGTTTTACAGGGACCTAAAACCACAAAGTTTACAAGCAGAAGAAAGATAAAGCATTACAGTACCCAAAAAATAGGTTGCAAAACAAAAAAAATCCAAGAGAAGACCACAACCACCACCCAAAGCCAACACAAGCCAACCAAAAAACCAGCACAAAACATCACCCAAAACTAACCTAAGGACTTTAAAGTATCAGAAACCTCAGCTTCAAGGTTGTACATATCCTGGGTGCCCTTTTTTAGAGCCTGAATCTCTTGGTGCGTAGAAACTTCCTTTCTCTTCAGGTGAGCTCTCATCCTCTTCAAGATTCCAACATCCTCAATCTTGCTTTTCTCCTCAGGTGAGATGCCAGCATCCTCAATCTTACTTTTAAGTCATTTAGTGTTAGTTTGTATTGAATTAGAGTTTTGCATTATCTCTTGCATTTCATTGTATTTTCCAAGTTTATACTTGGTGGTGAACCCCTCATTAGATCATATTCAGTCCCTAGAACAACCCTCTTGCAAGATTTATTTCTCTTTTGCATTGAAATCTCTAGGGTTTGTTATTGAGTGAAAGTGAAAATTGCCCTTTTAGGTCCTAAACCCTAGAAGTGGAAAGAAAAAAAATTTCCACCTTTCATTTTGGTGAACCTACATTTAGAACATTTCAATTTCTAATTTAGAGTGCATTATCATCCTAGATTTATCTTGCATCAACATTGCATTAGGACTTGCATTCTAGGGTTTCAAAATTTTGTATTAGTGAAAGCTCATTTAGCTTACATTTTTGCTTCTCATTTTACTGAAAATCATTTAAAATCTGCATTTTCACTTAAGATCTAGGTCATACAGCATAAAAAGCACAAAAATCAACTAAAATTTTCAAAAAATCTTGAAAAAAATCTATCCTGGGACTCATTCGCCGCCTTGGGCGAATCAATCCTAGTGCAAATTTTAGATTGAATTTTACAGAGTTAAATTTCCCATTTTTAAGCTCCTGTTTTAGTTTACCTACATTTTCTTGCATTCAAATAATTAGGAGTAGTATAAATTACATTCATTGCAATTGTGGATAGAATTAGATTTTTGCACTTTTCATTTTTAGCATCTAGATTAGATTACACTAGACAAAGATCAGAAAACAAAAACCAAAAATAGGACCAAAACACCTAAGTTACTTGGAGAAAGTATAGATATTTGACTATGTCAAATCTCTCTTTCCAAGTTAACCTAGCCCTCAATCCTTTTAGTAGTGATGAATTCGACATTTTAGATGAATCCCTTGAGGATTTCATCTCATAAAGTACATCCACTAGGGCTTGTTATGAAAAACCAAAATGAAGAGAAATTAACGTGATCCAACCTCAACTCATCCTTTACCCACCTTCGCATAAACCTCAACTTAAAAAAAAGCCTGAATTTACTCTTTATACACCTAAGAACAATGCTTTGCAGCAATTAAATAATAACACTATTGCTCATACATACAACACCTGAAATAACCCATAACCAAGACAACCAACTCTGACAACCTTACCTTTGCCTAATCCCATCTTTCCTAGTGTTCCTCATTTAACTTCACATAGTGGGAAGGAGTATGATAGTGTTGAACAACTTAAGAATACTCCTACAAAGATATCCCTATGGGACTTAATTCAAAATTCACCTAACTATCACACTATGCTTCAAGCAGCCTTACAACAAGTTGTGATCCCTACTAATAGAAATGTAAATGATGTGGTAGCTTTAATACAAGGAATGAATATATTTAATGTATACATCACCTTTCATCAACATGAGTTGCCTCCTTTGGAATTGAAAAAGAAAAATGATTCCTTCATGATAAGAGCCAGATTCAATAAGACATGAATAAAAGGACCCTTATTGATAATGGCTCAGCCCTTAATCACATGTGTAGTGTGAAACTTTTATATAGGTTGCGCATGGATAAATAAAAAATGGAACCCGACTCCTTATCAATTCAAGGATTTTACAATGTAGGAAAGCAACCCTTTGGTGTAATTACTTTACCTATTACATTTGAAAAGGCTACCTTAAAAACTCTTATTCATGTTATGCCTCATGATCTTTCATATGATCTTCTTTTGGGAAGACCATGGACTCATGAGATGAATGTGGTGCCTTCGACCCTTCATCGTATCATGAAATATGTCTATAACAACAAAGTATACCAAGTTGAAATAGACCTCAATCCTGAAAGTTTCTTACATTTGAAAAAGGAATGACAAGTCCTCTAAACACATTGATTCCAACATCACACATAGAACCTATAGAAGAAGACAAGAAACAATAATAAATAGTGTCAAAGTTATTAGACAATGATTCGGGTTCCTTGGAATTGACACCCTCATTTATGGGAGAATACATAATCACAAGAAAAGAAGATAAAAAAAAGAAGCAACCAATGGTCATGTCAACTCAAAACTTGGAAGAAAACTCACAAGCATATACCTCATCCACCCTCGAAGATGACACAAGATAGACAACAAATTTTGATGAGATAGATTAATAACAACTGCCAAACCTGAAAGAAATGGAAAGACTTTATGGGAGAGGATTTGAACTTATGAAACAATTGGGTTATAGTGGAAAAGGATGTGGAAAGAAAGAACAAGGAATTCGTGTTCCTATAGAGCCTAACATGTAAGAGAAAAAAATGAGTTTGGGATACTTCCCTTCTAAGATCACGCAAGTAACAAAGAGACCATCATTAAACATCAACACTATCATGTGCAAACCAAAAATCAATCTCACCTTGAAACATCCCGAGTTGCTTGATATGGATTTTGAACCATCATGGGAATACTTTGAGGATGATGAAGCCTTGAAAGAAATGCTAGGATTTTATGATAAACCATCTACTCCTTCTCAAAAGAAAAGGGTTAGATGCACTATGATTAGCAACAAGAAAAAAGAGGCATCTAAGGGGAAAGTACCGAGATAGGTCAAAGTAAAGAAGAATACAACCCTAAATTTTTGAAACCATGTGCTCTTCCTCTAGGCGATACAATCAACATATTAGTGGACATCAATGATAAATATAAAGTCATTAATATAGGAAAGTGCCTTGACGATGAAGAACAAGCAGATCACACAATTTTACTCCATGACTTTCGCAAAAATTTTGCTTGGAAATATTTAGATATGCTAGGAATCAATGCTAAGATAGTGACACACAACATAGTCCTTGCGAAAAATGCTAAGCCGGTTAGAAAAAAGATACAAAAGATGAATCCTAAGATATCCTTGCTTGTAAAAGGAGAGATTAAAAAAATCCTTGAGGATGGTTTCATAAGACCTATAGATTATTCTCCTTGGATCTCAAACATTGTTGTAGTTGCAAAACCTAACAACCATATTAGGATGTGTACAAATTTTCATGATTCGAATAAAGCATCTTTAAAAGATCATTTTTCCCTTCCTAATATCGACATGATAGTGGATTCGAGTGTTGGACATGCTTTGTTGTCATTCATGGATGGATTTTCTAGATATAATAAAATTTTCATCAACCATCAAGATCAATAAAAAACAACATTTACAATAGTTTGGGGAACATTCTGTTGGATCATAATACCTTTTGGATTAAAGAATGTGGGCACAATATATCAACGAACTATGACATTAATATTTCATGATTACATACATAAGATTTTGGAAGACTATGTTGATGATATTTAAGTCAAATCTTTAACAAGACAAGACAATGTGAATGTCCTTCAAAAAATATTTGAACGAATGTGACAATACAACATGAGATTGAATATGAAAAAGTGTGTCTTTGGTGTAGATAGTGGAAAAATCCTAGGTTTTATAGTACATCATAGAGGCATTGAGGTGGAAACGAAGAAAATTGTGTGATAGTTAACATGCAACCTCCTAGAAAAATCTCTCAATTGCACACACTACAAGGAAGAATTCAAGCTATCTGTCATTTTGTAGCATCTTTAGTTGATCGAACATTAGCATTTACACATTTCCTCAAGAAGGATGTGCACTTTGAGTGGAATGAGGATTGTAAATAGGATTTTGAGAGTTTGAAGACATACCTTGCAAATCCACCTATTTTACAACTTGGTATGCAAAACAAACTTTTCATCCTTTACACAACCGCATCACCACATGCTCTTGCAACATTGGTGGCTCAACAAAACAAAAAAATTAAAGAACATCCAGTTTATTACATTAGCTAAACTTTGATTCATTATGAGAAATGATACAAAATAATAGAAAAACAATGTTTGGATCTTGTATTTTCTACAAGTAAACTGTGACATTACTAAGATTAAATGCGGAAATACAAGTAATGATGAAATTTTATCCTTTAAAACATCTTTTCAATAAAACAAATTTATCAAGTCATTTGGCTAAATGGGTTATGTTGTTGACTGAGTTTGACCTTAAGTTTGTTTCACAAAAATAAATTAAAGGAAAAGCCTTAACCGACCACTTAGTTGATGCTCCTTCTCCCCTAGCATTACCTAATGTCGAAATGTTTCTTAATGAGAATGTGTCGACTATTCAAAAGGATGACAAAGCATGGGAATTATGTTTTGATGGATCTAAGTGTAGAATAGGCTCTGGAACTGGAGTTATAATAGTTTTGTCCATAGGAAAGCCTATTCCATTATCATATCTCTTAAACTTCCTATGCACCAAAAACACGGTAGAATACAAAGCATTAATTGCTAGGTTGGACACAATTTTAGGTTTGGGAGCTCGAAATATCAAGATATTTGGTAATTCACAGTTATCAAGGAAATAAATGGGACATATCGAGCAAAGCATGACAAATTATCGAAATACAAGGATCTCACAATGAATTTGTTAGAGAAGTTTGAATCATTTACCATTGACAACATCCCATGAAAGGATAATCAACATGTAGATGCAATGGTAGGTGAAACTTCTCTTATATCACCTCAAGATCCTTAAAAGAATTTCACATTTACTATTCAACCAATCATGAAACTATCGATTGAGTCCAAAATCAAAGATGTATTAACAACAACTATGGAAGGCTCTAGTGAATGGTATTCACCAATATTTAATTATTTAAAAGAAGGTACCTTTTCTGAGCCGAAAACTAAAAATACTTAGGATCATCTTCACAAACTTGAAACTAAGTACATCATTCTCGTTGACGTATTATATAGAAGATCCTTTAATGGCCCTTTACTTTGATGCCTTAAAGAATCCAAAATCCCCATAACACTCAAAGAGTCTCATGTGGGTGCCTATGGAGGTCATTTTGGAGGAAGATCATTAGTTCAAAAATTTTCTCACATGGGATACTACTGGAGAAATAGGGAAAATAATTTCTTTGAATATGTTAAGAGATGTCACAAATGTCAGAAACATAGCAATTTTATTCATGCTCCTACTTCTGACCTTTGGGCCCAAATTCCTATTTGGCCATTCTCAATGTGGGAACTAGATTTGATTGGAAAAATATCACCACCTTCCTCCACCAGACGTACCTTTATAATCACCACAATGAATTATTTCATAAAATGGGTAGAAGCTATCCCTCTTCGATCAACAATTGCTGATGTAATATGTCATTTCATATCAGAACACATTATTGCTCACTTTGGACTTGCTTCCACATTAATTTTAGAAAATGGTACACCATTTAAGAATAATGACGTGAAAAAATTCCTCAAAAAAATCAACATTCAACATCACTTTTCAACATCTTACTACCCGCAATCTAATGGTTAAGCTGAATTAACTAATAAAATTCTCAAACAAATCCTAAGGAAGATAGTAAACAAACACAACAAGGATTGCAACACAATTGAAAAAAATATGAGTTATGGGCTTACTGTACAAGTATCAAAAAATCCACTCGAACTACTCCCTATAACCTCATCTATGGTACCAAGGTGATTATGCCCTTGGAGTTAGAAATACCTACACTGCAGATCACTCTTCAGGGACTTATTGATGACAACACCTATAAAGAAAAATGATTGCATCAGTTTGAAATGCTTGATGAACAACACATTAACGCTCTTGAGTATCTCCAAGCTTATGCTAAAAAAATACAACGTAGTTATAGTGATCATGTCATCCCTTGTGCATTCAACAAAGGAGACTTGGTCTTATCTGAAAAATCAATGCAACATTAATGCCGACTAGACTGAAAAAGGAAAATTTAGTCCTAACTGGTTAGGACCTTATATAATTAATGAAAGTTATGGGTTTGGTGCATACATGTTAACATAAATGGATAGTACACCTTTCAAAGAACCTATTAATCACATGCATTTGTGCAAGTATTATGTCGAATCCTCTTGAATATCATGAATTATAAAGCAGTGGTGGTAGAGTTACTAGATATGATTCTATTTGCTCTCGCATTTCTTCATTCCTGACAAACAATTCTTTGTATGTATCAAACATTAAAGTGATTATTTAATTTATTTTCTTAAATGATTACTTTAGGTTTCATGCTATTCAAGTTCATCTTGTGTGTTATGTTAGATTATCTCCTTACATGCATTTAATATTATTTAATTAGATCATGGGTGCATTTAATTTAACATAACATACTTAATCACAATGTTGCATCTAATAGAAACTAGAATAAGTTTTAATTAGATCACATAAACATGTTAAATCATGGAGAAATTTATTAAATAGTCTTAAAAATATGATTTAATCCATCACATTTCCATTTAACATTTAACACATAAACACAAGCAATAAAAGATCAAATACTCATATATATATATATACACATCAGAGTTTTGTGTCCATGGACACATCAATATATACAATGTCACTAAGGCCTATGACTACCAAATCCCTCGGGACTTGGTCCTCACATGTGTTAGGTAGTAGTCTGTCGGGATATGGTGGTATGTGATCGTGATTGCAATCCATTGAGTGTACCAAGAGAAAACTATAAACCTCGCACCTATCCAAGGGCGTCTTGATGCTCTCCTGCTATTTGATCTCTCTCTGCATGTAGTCTAGCCACCTTGGAATCTAGTCTCTTGACTTTTGTAGGGGTCCAAGATGACTGTGCATCCTGGGAAGCATCACCTCTATGGATGTGCCTCTTAAGACTCTCATATGCTTCTCGCAGTGTAACGTAAGGCCCAAACAACTCTGGATCTTGCTCCACAATGGGTGGGGACACATAGTCTAAATCAGTAGCCTCCTTATAAATTGATGGGGGCACTGTCTCCACAACCACTTGACAATAGAGATCCTAGAGGTCTCTCATAGCTCCTGCAAGATAGAAACCATAAACACAATCAATACACAACATGATAAAGGAATATATATTAAATTAAAACATAACCATAAGAATAAAGCATAGCAATAAATAAATTGTCATCACTTACTTCTCTGGAAAGCTGTGTGAAATTAGCCTCATCGTGTGCAGGGAGCATGGAGGATGTGCTAGCCTCTTCATGGTTGTAGGCCCTGGTGCCTACTGCAACTGCAGAGCAAAATCTAGTAACATGAGTGGGGGATGGCTCTCCCTACTCATCACCTACTAGATCCTCATCTACTGCCTCACCACCCTCGCTCATGGACTGCTCCTCCTCCCCCTGACCATCATAATCAGGATTTGCATCGTCATCATACTCCTCATCTATGATATCTAAAAATATGTTTGCAGCCCTATATCGTGTCTCCTTGGCCCTGTCCTCAACCTCATCACCCTCATTTGGTATTTTTTCCACATTATCTATCGACTCATCCATTAGGAATACTGGAGCCAGTCGTGATACTTTCCACCACTCCTTGTACTCATCTGTTGCACCAATTTCATCAACATCGAAGACCAGAGACATATCATGATATGAGAACTCAGAGTCACTATAGGAAACATCCTCAGCAGTGAACCGACCACCATGATCAGGTCTAAGGGCACTCTACACTAATGTCCTAAAAAAGGGTCATGCCTAGGTGCTATCTAAATTTGACCAAACGGTCGCATGACACGATCATAGTAGAAGGGTCATACTATGTAATCATGTCTACCAATCAAGAACTTTTCCATCTACAATCACCTCATTTTTCGACTCTCATCCACCACTATATTACAAGCTAATAAGGTCTCCATAATATCTCATCCTCCTCCATCTGGTCAAATCGAACTCTCTAAAAGTGTAAATCACCATATTGCCAAAACTGCGACAAAGGATAGCTGAAAGCTTGTGGATAGCCTAGGGATGTCAGACACGGGAACCCTACTGGTTTGGTACATGTGATATGCTCTAGGCACCAAACCTATAAAAGTGTACAATGTACCATGCTATCCACCTCCCGAAATACAAATCATCCAAGATCATAGTAAAGGTGCACTAGGATGCTATATCCCCACGTGTATACTATCCTATGCTCTACCATCCCTCGTATCAGGTGTACTATTCCTCCATCCAGGTGTGCTCTCCGACCATCAGGGATAAGTACTAGTGATAATGTCATAATCATAATTTGTCTAACTAGTGGGGCTCGTGAGTATAGTAGCAACACAAGATATATTCGTGGCCTCACCCTCTCATCATGCACTAGTCCATAGAGGTAGTATTGCATGTCATCTTTCATCTCATGGAATGATCTCTCCATAAGGAAACATACTCGCTCACCCAAAATTAGAAGTTGGATTATGCAGTGTACGTCCTCTAGTGTGATAGTCATCTCTCCGTTAGGTAAATAAAATGTACATATATCCGTGTTCCGCTGCTCTCCTAATTCCATCAACATCAGACCATTAATACCTCATGGGTGGGCATGAGGTATGCCCTGTATAATCCTACAGTCTACAAAATATTTGTATCCTCTATTGAGAGAGTGGGGGCTAAATATTGAAGAATGCTAATCTGTTTGCCACCCAAAAGTTGACACAAATGGGTGGGAACCGAACAAAAAACTAAAAATATATCCTACAAGTAGTCTAAATTCTTGAATCTCTACATCAAAAATCATAAAAGTGTACTAAAGTTGTCCTAGTGTACTTTCCTAGAGGTCCTAGACACCTTAGACCCCTTTTGGGACACTTTGTTAAGAAACGAGACACTTTGCAAAAAGGTGGGACACTTCACGAACAAAAGGGACACTTTGTGAACTTTTTTCTAAGGCCCTAAATTAACCTAAAAATATGTAAAAATATCAAATAATTGTGTACGAACAAAAGATAGGTAGAAAAATTAACTCACCAAATGACGGTGCTCGCCATGTGCCACCTGGTCTTGCAACACATCTAGTCTCCTAGGCCTGTAGTCTCGTTGGCTCAACATTCTTGATCACTCTTCAATCACTTTCAAGCTACAAAAAGGTAAATGACAAAATTGTAAGAATTTACTTCACTTGTTACTCTTATATAAGTTAAAATTAGGTTTTTTACTATATTAGAGTTAAAAATTTCCTTTCATTCCAATCAACATAACAAGTGCTAGAGAGCTTTGTTCTTGATGCCATTTTTTGCATTGGAATTTTGATTCCACTCTTGACATCACAAAATGTCTCTCATTATATGGTATGGTACTTGGAAATACCCTATGATATGACTTACCTTATTCAATGTGGCTAGATTGCTACCTTGATTCCACCTCCATAAATCAAGCAGAATCAAGGGGGGGCATACATCTACCCTCTATTTTGATTTGTAGAAGAAGTTAGATAAGAGGATTTTTGGACAACTAACGAATTCATTTTGCAAGATTTGGTCCCTAACATTGTGATTTTGCAAATAGTTAGAGTGGGCGCTTCATTCTCCCATGTTGCAAATGAACCTACATGAGTATCCTTTTATGAAGTAGAGTTTATTGTTTAGAGTCCTTTAGCTTGCATATGACATAGAGTCATATGGGTGCTAAAGTGGGGGCTAAATGTAGGGTAGAAAATTGTACGCTTTTGAAAAAAGAGGCAATTTCACACTTAATTTGGACCTATTTTGGCACCCTTGCATTAACTACCCTTCAAAATATCATTAATAGGCCCCTAACACCCATTAATTTAGATCTTAAGGCTTATTTCACCTATAAATATCACAAAATCACTTAAAACATAAAAAATCCCAAAAATTCACCTCAAAAAGTTATGGTGGGACTCATTTGCCACCTTGGGTGAATGAGTACCCTTAGGTGGAACCCATTCACCAAGGGTGGCGAATGAGTCCCATTTGGGGTCATTTACATGTTTGAGCGAGAAATTCACAAATTTAATTCAAATTTTTGGTGGATGTCGGCCTTTTAGATGTAAATAATGGTCAATTAGGTGTTGATGCCCATATAAGAAAGTTTTCAAGTAATTTTTATCAATCTAAGAAATTTGAGCAAGCATTCACAAGAGAAAATTCAAGAGGAAATTGTTGAGAATCTTCCACAAGAGCATTCAAGTTTCAAGAGCAAGTAAAGTTGAAGTCTTGGAGCAACATTGAAGTATTTTTGTAGGCCTTCAAGCTCACTTCCATTTAAGATCTACCATTGTCAAGGGTTGATTATGGTTGTCTATGGTGAATCATGATGGATTCTAGGTTGGGGAGATGCAACTAGCCATCAAGCCAAGCCTAAGGAATTGTTTCCTAAGTGATTCCATCTTCCATTATCACTCTATATTCAGCCTAAGGAGGGTATAAGCATCATTAAGATTCATTTGAGATGATTAGAGATCTTCTCAAGTGAGTCATTCCTATCCACATTTCCATTCTTGCATCATATTCTTGCACATTAGAATAGGATTGCATCATGTTTCAAATTTCTGAGTCTTAGACACATTTAAGACTAGGGTTTTCATGTTGATTTCATTATTTCCATCAAGGTTTAATTACCAAACTAGGGGTTTCACCAAGGAAAACCCCCATAAGAAAATCATGTTTATATTATGTTTTGTAGGTGTTTTCATAGATTCGGATCTAGAACTCAAGTTGGAAGGAAAGAACAGGTGTTGAAGTGCAGATCAAAACTTTAAATTCCTGAAAAAGTGGAATGGGACTGATTTTCCACAAGTGGCGAATGAGTCCCATTGTAGATGTTTCTTAGATCTGTTGCAGATTCTGATACCCTTTTTCCTAAAACATGTTTCTATGTAGAATTCCAGATCTAGGATTGATTCACCTAGATTGGTGAATGAGTCCTAGTTGGTCAAAAGTTAAATTTTTTTGGTGTTTCAGAGTTGCCTCTAGTCACCTCCTGATTTCAAGGTGCAATTTGACTAATGTTCACCTTGCAAACTTTTGAAAATTACTTTTATATGTTACCAAGAATTGAATGTTACTGATCAATTTGCGAGTGTAAGTGTGTGTAGTTATAGGGTGACAAGTTGAAGGATGAGAACACGGTTGGAGTAGGATTGTTTAGCTAGATCGAATGGTAAGCTAGTTGGAATTTGGATGCACACACCGCAAATGGCATGATGACTTTCATTTGAATTAAATTGCATATGTAAGAGAATGAAATTTCTTGACTCGAATTATCTCTGTTTTTGAAAATAATGGCTTGTAGATTAAATTTTTTCTACTCAAAACTTTTTTTTTGAAGAAACGAACAAACTTCCTTTTAAATATGTATATATATAAATATAAGGTATGTGCAAGATCATGATGGGCAAAAAAGTGGTGATATGATGGGTATGTGTAGGGTATGTGGTTGTGACTTGTTTTTTACCCAAAATTGATGAAACGAAAAGGGTTTTTAAAGGAGATTCTCAGATTTCTACCAATATAAATTATGCTTTACTTTGAATTTAATAAACAGTTATTATTCATTTTCTATTTGAATTACGACTAAAGTCTTGATTGATAAGCTGATTGAAAAACATCTATAGCTTTCAAACGGTATCATATTTTTTGAATTTGAAACATGCGTCACATTCTATGCTTCACATACTATATGATTGAGAAAGAAAAAATTTAATTTCATGAAGTTTTGACCAAGTTAAGGTGGTCAAACATATGAGTTTTCAGATATTTTAAAAGTTGTAATAAAAAAATCATAATTAATTATTTACTTGGAAAAAAATTACAAAAAAATATGCATCACATCGGGACATGAGGCCTCTACTTATATCTAAAATATTATAAAAAAATATTATCATTTTATTGTGGTTAGGGTGGTCAGACAAACACCTACTTATTTTTTCCCTAAAATTTAAGTACTACTGCTTTGAAATTTCAAATTTTCACCAAATCGATTTAAAAAAAAAAAAAAACTTAGTAGTTTAGAAACTACATTCAATTTGCTACAGATTCTATTCTTACATATTTTTGAAATAATAAAGATAACTTATTAAAAAATTTATGTCAAGTTGCCTAACTCTGATTTTTCTGAATGTTTTGCCACTTAAGGGCCTGTGTTTTCCATGATGATCTTGCACATACCCTATATATATATAGAACACTCAAATTTGAATTTAAGTTCCTTATGGTAAGTAATAGTGTATGGAACTTGAAAGCCATTACAAACAAACTTATTCATGAATTCCTATATATATATATGTAGATAAATATGATTGCATATATATATATATATATGCACATTATTTGAATACATGATAAATAAGAATGAGATCATTTATATACATAAAGAAATCTATATATATGTGTGTGTGTGTGTGTATATATATATATATATATATATATATATATATATTCAAATTTAATATCAAATTCAATTCGATAATTGATAATGTTCTAATATCGGACTGTCGACAAATCAAAGAAGATTATGTAGCATGTGGCCTACCATGACAATAATTGAAATATTTGAATGTGTAGTGGTTAGCAATAAGGAAATAATACCTCTAGTAGAGACATGCAAAAGGAAAGATGTTCTTTCCATTTGAAACACACAGGAAGTGGGAAAAAAAGTACAAGAAGAAGTGGATTGTTGGGAAGGAAAAAGCAGAGAAAGCTCGTGGAAAAATCAAGTGATAAACTCATTTGAATACAATATCTAAGGTAATATGAGCACTTAAGAATGAAAACTCAATTTGTCTATCTTTTCTTCCTCATTGTCAAATGGAATTCTTCCATTTTATATGTCCATTTCATCATTCAAATGGTAAGTTTCATTTTGATAAATTTCATGGCCTTGGGCCGAATGGCATGGCTTCAACCAATGTTGGGTCACTTGTCCTGCATTGTATTGCATGAGTTCTTTTTTTTGTAGAAGCATCACGGCTAGCTCTCTGAGCTAAGTCGAGCCTTAGAGTATTAAGTTCAGGCCATTCTTAAGGTTGCATTCTTGTGCAAGCCATTCGATGGCAAAGATTCTATTATGTTTCACTGTAAATTATGGTGAACAAACAACATTATTATGGATCAATCAATGATCTCTTGAAAGAGAATTTTTCAAACCTTGTGTTTTTATTTTAAAAAAATGTTTGGTTTCCATCTTATCTGCTGGCTGAGGCTCGAAGAGCTTCAAAGGCTCTATCATTAACTCTTTTTGCATTTAAATGTTTAGCCTAGGTGGCTATCAGAATTTATTCCAATGATAGTGTGTTTATTGACATTATTATTTGTGTAGGATCGACTACAATCTGGGGAGGATAAGAGAATCCTTTGTATATTGTATTTTCTTGTAAAAACTTCTTGTTGAATGGGACGATAACAGAAAGGGGGCTTTGTCGAATGTTTCTTAAGCCTTGTAAATGTATGTAGGTTGTCAATCGGTGAGAAACTAACCTTGTTCAACATAAAATCCATGTTTTGGATGTAGACAAAGTTTGCATGTAGAATATCTCTACATGTATGGTATAAAACATTAAGCCCACATGGGAATTTTTTTTTATATCATTGATGTTTAGAAAAGAGAAACCTAACCGTTGGGATTGGTCGACCCAGAGTAACCGTAGTCTGTTGTTGCAGCTTAAAAGGCATTAGTATTGTCTGAACAATAGAAATTTTTTCCTTATGTATAAAACAGGGCAATTTGACATGATTATTTTTAGTACATTGTGGAAGAATCATTTTTTTTTTAACTGTGAACAAATGTTTGTCAAGTGATCATTTTCCATATAAAAAGCTTGAGATTTGCAAATAAAGTAAATGAAATTCTGTTAATTTAAATGTAATTGTTTAATTTGAACCATAAATTTGTTGATGTAAATAGTGGATATTCTTTTGCAAAAAACTCTTTTTTTTTAGAAAGTTATCTTTATAGCTAAATATAGCATGTTTTATAACTATTTAGTAGGAAATAGTACATGTTTTGTTTAAAAAATGAATGCACATATGTGAATATCTTGTTTTATAACTGTTTAGTAGGAAACAACATTTCTTCTGTTCAAACAATGAATGTACATATGTAAACAACTACCTTTGCAATTATTTAGTAAGAAACAATATTTATTTTGCTTAAATAGTGAATGCTCATATGTGAATAGTTGGTTTGATAATTGTTTAGTAAGAAATAGTATTTAATCTTTTCAAATAATGAATGTTCTTATGTATACAACAATGTTAGAGAAACATAGTAGTGAGAATGCTATAACAGTATGTCTGAAACTATTAGCATATACTTGTTCTATTTTTTTTATTTTGACTAAGAAACATAAATTAGAATATTATTTAAAGATTGCAATCTGAATTAATGATTATTCATAATGTATGCAAAAACTTTAACATTAGTAGGCACATATATGTGTCTGCACATAGACTTCGTCTATGTACATACACATACTTGTAACATACCTTTTTTTTAGTACTTTTTTAAAAGGAAAATGATTAAGATGATAACTAGGAAGTAGACATAAGAATGATATGAATGATTGTTGAATTACTTTGTGAATCATAAAGATGATTTTTTTTTAGAGTATAAATTAGTATTTTGTCTCTTCTTTGAAGACATTTATGAAAGAATAAGTTGAATACTTGAACAAAACAGTGATACCTTAGTAGACTAGAGCAACTATGGGTAGTTGTTGTTAGAGGGTAGATAGTTGTTGTAGTAGAAAGTTACCTTTCAAGACAGGTGTTGAAATGGAGTTCAAAGCGTAAAGGTTTGCTTTACCAGAACCTATTTTTTGTTGTTGTTGCAACACACTTATTATGCTTGGCCAAGCAATATAGTTCATTATGTTTGTATGAATGAACTCTGTGATTTCACTCTCTACCATTCCTAGCATAGATCTTGCACTTTATTTTCTAACATATATATAGAAATTGCATGTTGATGTTTGGGCACACATAAGATTCCACCTTGCAAAATTATTCTCTTGCTAAAATTTTTGTGGAGGGTTGGGCATTCTTCAATTCGAAAGAATAGTAGAGGAGTGTAAGCTTTGTGGTTGGGTAGTAAAGCGCTTCAACCATGTTCTGGTCCACAACTGGAGGTGAGTGTTGAAGAAGAAACTTAGTTGTTTACCTAACTATTATAGTCTATGATGTAACTTAATGTAATTCATTCTTGTACTTGATGTAATGTGTACAATGTAATAACTTTGTGGCCTTAGGAGCCAAGTTAAACTTGAAATTGTATTTTGAATTTTGAAGTGAATATAAGAATCTTTGACTCATTTCAAATGGAAATGTGTAGCTATGATTGACTTAGCCACTAGTTATGTCTTTTTAATTTGGAGTATATTCATGTGTCATTTACAATAATATTAATTAAGTAATAATTTTGAATGGGTTATTACATGTGGTCCCAAATTCTTGCTTTTACCCATGGAATGTGTGCACCTGGGAACTTGAAGATGACTAAATGAGGCTCTAAAATGCTAGAAATTATGAATTTAATGTTGATTGGGACTCATATGCCAAGCTAGGTGAATTAGTCCTAGATCTGGGTTTCTATGTAGGAACATGAATCTAGAAAATGGGTATTAGAATATGTAAAAAATTTGAATTTTGACCTAAATTGGGACTCATTCACTAGAAGTGGTCAATCAATCTAGTTAGGGTTTTCTAAAGCATCAACATCTAAATATGGTCTTTAAGTTCTGCTATATACTTCTTGATTGATTTCCAGATCTGAATCTTTGTAAATCAACCTATAGGTGTTTTCTAATGTTCTCCAATGCTTGATGACAACTTTTACAACTTTAGGCACTTTGACAACTTTTTCCAAGCCTGATGTTCAATGTGTCTTCCATCTAAGCCTACAAATCACACACTAAAGAGAGAGAGAAATGTTCTTTTGTTAGTGGAAGGGGGTTTGCCTTGGTCAAACCCTGTTTTGGTAATCAAACCTTATAATGAAATAAAATAGGAATGGAGAATGATGAATGAACATAATATGATGTTACAACTCACCAAACCCTGGCAATGAAGTGTTGCAAGAATGTATGAGATGGCTTCAATGGATGTAGATCTTGACTCTTGCTTGAATATGATAGATCTTGAATGAAATGCTAGGTTGAATCATGAAACCCTATATCACAATTATTAGCTCAAAAACAAACATGATGCATGAAATCTTTGACATGATGCTTGACACTTGAATAATGCTCTAAAATTCTTGATAATCTACTCTTGAAGACTCTTGAATGCTCTTGTAAATGTTTGAGTTCTCTTATGAACTCAACTTTGCTATAAGGACACTCATTCAACTTCCTAGGTGTAAAATGAGTGAAATAAACTTGTATTTATACTTAATTATGCAAGAATTCCTAAAATTACAACACTACAAGCCGACATCAGATCTAGGAGGATAAAATCCCACCCACAATTTGAATTAATTTTTATTTTGGGCCATACGAGAGGCATTCATCCAAAGTGGTTAATGAGTCCCATTAGGCATAATTTATGGGACCATTTTCAAAAATACTTAGGAAGGTGTGAAACCAGGACTGAGACCCAAAAACCTAGGTGGTACTCATTCGCCCAAGGTGGCGAATGAGTCCTCGATCACTAGATTTGGTCCACACAACCTGAAAAAACCTAAATTATGGTTAGATATTGATTTTTTCGGGATCATCCTAAAAAGATGCATTAAATGAGGCTTGTGGATGCAAAATAAGGCCAATTAAAGCATAAAGAAGCCCAATTATTAATGACAACCCTAGAAAAGTGTGAAAGTGTATTACAACACTTTACAACACCTAAAATAAGGTAGGATTAAGTTTATTTAATTCACAAGGGCCCAAGACTTAATGCGAGTGTGTTAAACACATTACAATACTAAGTCAAGGCACCATTAAGCTCAATTTTACAAGGAGGTCCCAAACAAGCGTGAAAATGTTACTGAAAATATTTTACAACACTACAACATGATACCTATAAAAGTTTGTGCATGATACCTTCTAAAGGATACATAAAGAAAAGAAATATTTGAGAAAGAATTCTATGAAATAATATGAAGTATGTGCATGTGTCATCAAGAGGATAGAGCTAGAACAAAGTTGGAGCATGCATCTATGAGAGACCATATCTACTTTGAACAAATATTGACAAATATGAGTTAAATCAGTCAATATTGAACAAATGAGATAATAGCCCTCCCTATGAAAATTTTGAGCTAATGTATTTAAGGAAACAATAACATCATCAGACTAACATGAAATTACAAGAAAAATAAGCATGAAATCTATTCCTAAATTACTCAAACAACATCTCATAGGGGGATTGGTGCTACTTTGATGTGGAAAGTATCCCTTTCCCAACCCCTTTGGATAAGCTAAATGATGAAATTGCTTTGAAGATGATATGGATTCAAATGACAATAATGCATTTGTGCATAAGATTGTGGAGTCAAGATGAGAAACTTGTGGGGAGAGATACTAAGATTGTGGAGATGATGATCAAGATAAAATGCTAACTTGGATGAGTTGTGGAGGATTAATACAATAGAGAAACTCTCTATTTATAGCCAAGAAGGATAAAAGAATGCGAAACATGGAGGATGTGGGACTAAAGATCCACCAATGACAAGATGCCACTTGTCAACATGTGAGAGGTTGAGGAATGAGCACATTTTGGTTAATGTGCTAAAGAGGGGGAGATTTGAAATTTGAATTTGATGACAAGATGAGTTAAATGCTAATTTTGATTTGTGCAAGAGACATGTAAGTGCTCTTAAATTCTTTGTTGGATGTACATGTCAAATTGGTGGGTGATTCAAAATTGGAGAATATTTTCTTTTTATGCCATGTTGAGAGAAAATGGAGAATTAATAAATCAATAAATTTATTTATTTGTGCAAGTGGGAAAAGCTAGAGGATGTGATGGCTGATTAGGATTAGATTAATCATGGTTTGATTAATTAATATGATGTTAGGTGATTTTTACTTTTGACTTAGATGCTTGGATTTATTTAAATCAAAAGGGAGGAAATTGATGCACTATCCATTTAATTAAATACATTTGATTTAATTAAATGAAGAGAATTTAGGAGATAATTCAGTAATGTGATTTATTTAATTAGAAGATAACCTTAAGAGATCAATCAAATAACCTTGATTTATTTAATTGATGGGTGAATATGAATTAGTTAAATATGAGGAGTGCATGCTGTCAATTTTGCATGTCTACATTTTCCCCCTCTTTGAAGCAATGCACTTGTTGTGTTGATTCAAAGAATAAACTTTCCACGATCAAATTTAAAAAAAATTCTGATTTTTTCAGATGCCCCAGTGGAAAGAATTATATTAGTACATTGCCCCCTCAAGAGATCAAGCGAAAAGATTCGATTTGAGGGCCGATCTGGCGACAAAGAGGTTCAAGATGGACATATGGATGGTTGTGATGATGATGCAAATGAGATGGTTTTAAGATTCTTAGAATAACCAATCTTTATTATCCTAAACAACTTAAATGATGATATGATATGATGATGCCTATATGATTATGCAATGGATGTTTTATGCAAATGTATGATTTATGAAATACTTAGACTAACAGATCTATATTATGATGATGAATATGCATGTGAGATAATCGATGCTCCTTATATGATATGATGTGTTATACATTATGTTGATGGTTTGTGGATGCAAGATGGATGCATTTTCGATGATGATTAATTAATCTTGATGTGATGTTAGTGCGAAAAAGAAGAAAGAAGAAATGAGATGATGACAAGGGGATCCAACAAGTCCATGATCTCATGAGACTTTATTAGAAATGATGATGATTTTCTTATTAGGGATTTGGACTTTAAAAGGGCTACTTACCTTATGTTTGATAAAACACATAGATACGATGCATCAAGGTATAAAGAACTAGGATGGCATTGTACCTAGTGCGATGGAATTTGACTCAAAAAATAGATGGGAGTATTCTTGTTCACACTTGACATATGGAAACCTTGCTAGGACGTACCTAACAAAGCAAGTATTCACCAAGTTATATTACAAGAACATCCAAAAAGCATAACAGAAAAAAGAATAATGATCGATGCCCCATTCCTTTCTAAATCGCTTTGATTAGACATCATCAAGAGGTCATTGGAATGAGCACAATAAGATAAATCAAAAGAAAAGATCAAGTACACAAAATTCAATGTTCTTCATACCTCTAGCCAAAGGGATTTGTTTTGTTTGGGATAAGAACCGAAATGATTGCCAATTGATAATGCCCATTGTAGGAAGGATGCATCCTAGGACATGTTAGTGGATGACGGCACGCCATTTTGTTTATCCAAAGTGTTTTGCCAAAGCTAATGCCCATTGTAGGAAGGATACATCCTAGGACATGTTAGTGGATGGTGGCAAGTTGATAGGTTTGTTTGAAAGGATGTTGATATAAGGTCGATTGACATGTTTGTGAATGATGAAGGTTTGGTTTTGTGTTTAAAGGTTTGTTGTTTCAATTTTGATTTTGTGTTTGAAGTTTGCTTTTGCTGATTGTTGTGATTGTTTCTGTTTGTGTTACCAAAGGATGAAGGTGACGACCAGTTTATTATGGATGATTGATTGTTTTGAGTGAAAGAAAGATGAGACAGATGGATTTTTTTGAATATTTGGATGTTTTTTATGTTTTTGAAATGTTTTGAGGTTGTTTCGGGTATTTTCTTAGTTTTTTGGATGTTTTTGGATTTTGTGTCTCGGGGGATAATCAAAGATTATCCTTGCCTACATTTAATCTTAGAGACGACGTAGTTCAGATATCATGTTTTTGATGTTTTTCTAACTTTTTGAGTGTTTTTAGATTTTGATATGATTTGAATGTTTTTGGATTTTCTTGGGTTTTCCTATGTTTTTGGATTTTTCACATGATTTTGATGATTTGGATATGGATATGTGTGATGATATCAGTGCTCTATTTTGGGATTTTGTTGAAAACCAAACTAAGGTTGATTGATCAGATTGATGGATTGATGATGATAACATTGTTGAGGATACACAACAATGCAAGGATAGTGTTAAGCAACACGAGGATTAGGATGGATATCCCAAGATGATGAGGGATTGATGATGATAACATTGTTGAGGATACACAACAATGCAAGGATAGTGTTAATCAACACAAGGATTGGGAATGATATCCCAAGATGATGATGGATTGATTGGATTTGATTGATCATGATTTTGAAGCTTAGTTTGAAATAAAAGATGTTTTTTTATGATTTGATGTGACATTGAAGATGCAACTTATAGTGATTGTTTGGATCGATGTTCGATTGAAGATAAAACTTGATAAGGAACATCTTCTCATCAAAATGTGCCATGGGCTAGTGATTTGGATTTTGGCTCACAAATGCTTGACCAATTTGATTTCACGTTTGCTAATGTTTAGATCACCACATAAGTTGGAGGATGTAGATCAAGATTTATTCCTGAAGTAAGATGCAAATATCTTCCCCCAGTGTCTAATGTATGGAATGTTATGGATAGATGTCTGGATAGGTATATGGATGGATGGATATGGTAAGAACGCAAAGGATGCCAAGGATTATCTTGTGATAAGATAAGGTGTTTGGATAAATAATGCTCATTTGGATAATGTTTCATGGCTCAAATAATGTTCAGTAGGATAGGATCAAAGAAAATGGCTCATGTCAAGATGTTTACCATAAGCAAGTATAAAGTGTACACCACAATTTTGTCAAGATCAAGATAACGTGGGAGATGGATGTAGATGGATGAAAACAAATTGGATCAATGGTTAATGGATGGGATGAGATGCTTCCACCTGAACTGGCACACACAAATGCTCAATTCTACACATGATGCTTGTTTTCCATGTTTTCATCATGGTACTTGCCCAAAGCACCATCGTAGTGGTTTTCACTAGAGGACAATTTTTATCTTTATTGTTTTCATGAATTTTTTTATTTTTATATTTTTATATTTTTTGTATTTTTCTAAAAGATTTTAAGCTCATGTTGAACCACCTTGTGGTGTTGATGTAGATGCTTCTATCATAATCTACCATTGATATCCTACTTGAAGAAGTTTTTTTGCCAAGATACATGCACTTGAATACAACTTTTGAGATTCCTGATCTGCTTCGTTGATATCGGAGTTGACTTTGTCTTTGTGCGCACATCACGATAGAGTGCCTTCTAAATACTTATGATGAAGGTTCATTGCCAATACATGGTCAATGTAAGAACTGGATATCATGCGTGGAGGCGTGGATGGAGTGTGTTTAGGAATAAAATATGGATTGGTTGACAGCTTGGAATCTTTGACTCTCCAAACTTGGGAAGATGAGCAATGATGGATGGATATGAAAGTGTGCGTGGAATTAGGACCAACTGTTTGATATACTTTGTACGTCACTTGAAAAGCCCGCTTTTTCTTTTGTGGACATCTTTGATGGATACTTTTCCCTTTTTTATTTTTCCCCAAAGTTTCTTTGACTGATGGAGTTTGATAGGGATAATCTTTCTTTGTATTCTTTGGTATCCATGTGTATTTGATTTTTCCATTATGCTTCCTTGCTTCTTTTTCTTTAATAACATTATGCTTGCTTTGATTCACATCCTTCTTTTGATGTTGGTCCCAATTTGTGGATGGGGTGATGGGTGGATGAAGATTCATGACATGGCTGGTTGTAGTATTGGCATCAGTTTCATCATAAGGACTCTTCATGCTCCCTATGTTGACGTTTGCTTGAGACATAGTTGCCCCCAGTATTGTGGAAGTAGTACCTTCATGTTTTGATTTCACCTATTCTGAGAGCTCTTGTTTAGAATGTATTCTCTGATAAATGACCACTGCATATGATGTTATTTCGATTGGATGCTTTGTTGACTTTGGAATATGCTATTCTATCTAACCAGTTTCCTTGAGTGGATAATGTTGGATATCTTCATACATGATGTCCTTAGTCCAAATTTGGGATATTTCTGATCCTAATGTTGACAACTGAGTTTGATTGTAAGAATCGATAACCTGCTTTTTTAGTGTAATAATGTCAGGAGTAAAGGAATTTTGTTCTGAATGAAGATCATCTATGTGTCCATCCTCAGAAAGCATCTCATGGGTAGATGGAGGAGTATGTGTTATATGGACATGATCATCATTTGCAACATCTTGTATAGATAAGAGAGTTTCCATTAGATCATTTTAGTATCTTGGAGATACAAATTCTTGATCGTGAATGATTTTGGAATTGTTTTCGAGATGCTTTGGATCAAGTTCTTGACATGGGTCAGTTTCAAAGGATGGATTGCTTACAAAAGGTTCCTAGAAATCATCATTAGTCATGGTAAGTGGTTCGATATCCTCTTGATCTTTGAGTGGACTTAGATCAAGTGTTGAGTTGAGGATTCTTTTAGTATTTGTAACCATGAGGTCAAAGGGTGTCAACATGTCTTGGAAAGAACCATTGCTAGACCCTGGTGAAAGATGTTGATCATGCTTTGGAATAAATTCTTGAGATATGTTCTCTAACTCATTAGGTGATGCAGAGTATTTTCAACATGATCGTTGGTAGATGGGTCATGGATTATGTCAATGGGATCAAATAATTCTAACACTCCTTGAAATAGATCACTAAAAAGTGGCTCTTGATGTATGGTGAGTTGATCATCATATGGGGTAGAAACATCTTCGATGTGCTCATTAATGGAGAGATCTTGAACATTTTTTTCAACAATTGTGGCGGAGAGATTATCAATGTCTTCAACCATAGGGTCAAATGATGTTGACATTTCTCGAATTGGATCATTGTTGGGTATCGTTGGTGGATTTTGATCATGATTGAAAAGTGACTCTTGATGTATGTTAATGTGATCGTTAGATGAGGTGGAAACATCTTCAAGGTGTTCATTGATGGATAGTTCTTAATCATTGTCCCCAATAGTGATTATCTTTTGATCAATAAGGTCTTGAATGAGATTTTTGAGTTGAATACAATCTGATGTTGTGTGTCCCTTTGTTTTGTGGAAGCCACAAAAGTACTTCTCGTTATACCCTGGTGGTTTAAAACTAAGGGCTCTTGATAATCATCATAAACAAGGAGTTTAATGAGATTTTCTTGTGCCAACTATTGCATGATCAATTCGATGGGTCCCCCAAGTGGTGTGTATTTCCATTTGTTACCTTGTGAGATTTGACCTTGTGGTGATTGATTTTGGAAACGTGGTGATTGGGTTTGTTGTTGATGTTGTTGATCTTGGTATCCAACTTCTTGACATTGGAGATATTGTTCTTGACCTGGTTGCGGCCACAACTTACTGATTTGATGACATGGTTCAATCAATCGTAGAGTACATTGATTTTGGAGTAAAAATTTCTCTTGTTTCAAGGCTTCAGTTAGTTTGTCAAGTGAAGCAATTTGGTCTAGTAAAAATTTGTCTTGATTTTGATCTTGGAACGCTTGATATAGTTGATTTGGCTTTTGTTTAAGTAGATTTGGATTGTGTACTTGTGGTGTTTGATTTTGGACAATGTTTTGATTTGGGATGATGCTTAGATTTGGCATGATAGGTTGAAATTGAACATTGTTGTGGTTGGGAATCACATTGCCTTGATTTAGGTAACTTTGATTTTGCGTGGTGTTACCTTGACTTGGATCAATACATGGAGTCGTTATCATCATGTTTGGACTTTGAACAACATTTGTGTGATTCACAAACATATCTATCCCAAATTTTCCCAAGTTTGGATTCAAAATGTTAATGTTTGGTAAAGTTGTACTTGGTACATTCACATTTGGCATGTAGGGATTTGATGGGATGATGTTGTTCGTTTGATGGCTCATGCATTGGGTGTTTGGTTGATAGATTTGTGGTTTTGGACTTGGATTTAAATCTACCATCAGGAAAGGTGTTCCAATCTTTTGACTAGGCATACTCACATTTGTTGTACCATTGAGGTTTGTAGGAGATAATGATCCCATGTATGGATTGTATAAATGTGAGTGTTGATAATTGATCAACATTGTAAGGCTTTGATAGTTTTTTTGTTTTGGATTACTCATGATGTATGGAGAAATTTTATATTCCATGTTCTTCCTATGTTGAGGTCTTGTTTGGACCATAAAATAAGGATCAATTTTTAGGAATGTGGGAGGTGAACCCCTAATTCTTTGGATTGATGTAAACTCTAGGTACAAAAGAGAAAGTCTATGTTTTTAAGGATTGAAAGGATGGTGATGAGATATGAAAAATGGATGATTGGTGAATGATTGGAATTCTTAGGAAACCTTGAAGAAGATACTAAACTTTAGGACTTAGATTGATCTTTTGATTTGATTTGGGATTGGTTTGATTTGATTTGGATAGTGAACTCATAAAATCTAAGAGGCTGGATGTTGTCCTAGAGTAAATTTGTCCAAAAGATGCTAATTTGACTAAATGTGTAAAGAAAGATTCATCTAGACACACCTAACCAAACAAGATGTTTTTGATTTGATTTGATTTTGGATTTTGGATAGTGAACTCATAAACCACAAGATGTTGGATGTTACCAAGGGATAGACTTGTTAACAAGGATCAATAATTTGAATAAATATGTGGAGAAGGATTCATCTACACAGATCTAATCAAATGATATGATTTTGATTTGGTTCAAATGATTTTCCCAAAGTTTAGGATGAGGGATTTTTCCAAGATTTCCAAGAGTTGATGATGAGATGATTTTGATTTTGATGTTTGGAAGATGGATGAAAGTTTGATTTTGATCCTAAGTGACTTAGAGAGACTTTGTTTACTAGAAAAAAATATTGAAGAACATGGATTTCTCTAAGAATAGTTCAAACCAAAAGATCAATGTTTTCTCGAATGATGATAAAAAGATAAACAAGAACATGTGTGGGGTTCAATTTGAGTTAATCTTGTTTAATGAATTCTTTTTACCAAAAGCACACTCTTGATTATGTTTCAAATTGAATGTCCAATTTCTTCACCTCTTTTTGTCCCACAAAGTGCTATGTGGAAGTTCCAAGAAATCAAGACAATGGTTGCCTATGTTGACCTTAGTAAGAGAAAATTAAGATGTAAACCCAATTACTTAGAAAACTCTAGAGATGTAATCCCTAGGGTAAGCAATAGCTCTTGGGTTTTGTCAAAGGTATTTTTTCTAACCAAGGGGTTTGATTTTCCTATTGAATGTATGTTTCCCAATGTTTTTGAACAAAGGCATTTTGTAACCAAGAACAAGTACAACCTTATGGATACGAAAGACTATATTTGTTGAGTCCCCACTTGGACAAGTCTAGCTACACTTATCTTTAGCGAATGGTTAGATGCTTGACCCCAATGGCTGCCCTCCATGACACTCACTTATATGGGGCAGCCAAGAATCAACACCCATGAAACTCCCATGGCATGCTTTCCATTTCTACTAAAGATAGTAAAAGTGTGGGGTGGCTTCAGAACGACCATTCTTGCACCAACAAATAGATAAGGATTTTGGCCTTTCTACAACAAGGGTTTTAATTTGGACTTTTCATTCGTAGGAGTTGACCCAACATATTGAGAGACCATTGCTTCCTTTCTCGTCGGAGCCAACTACGTGATACTGGCGTTTATTCCAATACCCACATTTATATCCTAGCTGGAAATACTCTTGGCTTTAGAGTGTTACTGGTTGAGTCCTTCCCTTGGGTGAGTACTTTTTCCCCAAGGCAGCCCTCTAAGATAATCAAAAGCAAGCAAAAATATTCGTAGTTCGATCAACCTTCGTTTAGAAACAAAGGGAGAACACACACAATATGTTCCACTCACACTCACAAAGTTTGTTCAATTTTAGATCCAAAATGAAGTGTGAAGGTAATTACTTTACCCAACTTAAAACCACCAAAAGGCCTTTTGATTCTCAAGATCGCTATGAGGCGCGAGAGAAGCACATACATTCTTTCGATGGTATTACTTTGAGTAAGCAATTACGAAACAAAGAAACAATTTTTCATTTTAAGTCCACAAAGCAATGATTTTGATTCATTTTCAGGCACCAAAATCAAAGTGTGAAAGTTGCTTGTTCAATTTTTAGCCCAAAATCCAAGTCTAGTAAGTTTCTAACATTCAATTTTAATCCAACTTTGAAAAAAAACAAATCAGTGATTGATTTTAAACCCAAATTGAAGTGAGTTGTCCTAAAATAGAAGATGAAAGTGAGAAATGGATGCTTCATGCTATAAGCATTTAAAAATGATTTTTTCAAGTTTCAAGTTCAGTGTTCACTTCTCCAACTCAATTTTGCTTGTGATTCTCACATGAGAGAGACCATCATAGTTTCATGATGCAAACCCTGCAAACATTACAAAACAATCACAAATAATATTTATTTCAAGGATTTTATTACAAAGCTAGCACTAAAAATCAGATTTTATGCACCCCCTAAAAAAAACAAACAGATTTGATAAGGTGTGCGTCCCTTTGAAGGCAGATAAAAAAAACTTTATTGACCATGAGCGACAGAGCCTAGGCAACCGTCCTACATGTATAGGCCCACCAATAGATTTTTTGACATTCAAATCTGCATGTAAAAAGCTTCCTTTTCTGATATTCAACTCTACACATGACAATAAAGCTTATACATATGGATGCCAGAGCAACTACAATCAATAAGTACCCATTGTTAGATATGGTGGCAGCATGCCTAAGGAACAAGCAACAACTATTAGATATGATGGCGGCCTGCTTCTGCATTAAATAAGAAACCACTAACATTCCAAATCTGCATACAAACATCAAATGCAACTCCAATGCCACCCTATGTAAGTAAAATGGACGATGTAATAGGCTTGGGGAGTCAATGCATCTGTAGAAAGTTAGAGAATGGCATTGAAGAGTGGTTAGCACAAACTTGAAGAGATGTTGGTGTTGCAAACAAAAACAACCATTGAGTTGGCTGAAAAGGGTCACTTTGATATTGCAAATAAAATTTTAACAGAGGTGTAAGAAATTATTGCAGGAGACATTTGTATCAAGCTTGAACTCATCATGAAGTAGTGTTGCAATACAGAGGCTTTCAAATTCTATATTTCAAATGTTGAATTTATGTTGCAAGTGGGGCATCATTGAATTAGCTGGGTGCATTTGGTATTTTCAAAGTGAATTTTTTACATAGGTTCTAGAGGGCTGCTGCAACATACATTTTGATTCAAAGCACGATGGAGGTATTCATAATGATGGCAATGAATTTAAGAAGGCCTGAGAAGTAGAATGGGAAATTCACAATTTTTTCTCACCGTACAAGAGCTTTGATTTAAGCTTGATCAAAGATTGTAAAATTCGAGCTAAACCTGCAATACAGTGTAGATCTGGCTAGAAAAGAAAGGAAAGATTGCAGATAAATAACAGAGAGAGAAACAGAGCAAGAACAGAAAATAAATATTCTATTAACCGAACTAATTACAATGCATTGAGAATAGCTACATATAAGAACCGCAGCAAAGAGATTGCGGTGGAAAGCAAATTTAACAGCAGTTTGCTTTAGTTACATATCGCATGGCGGTGAAAGCAATCCTAACAATAGTTTGCTTTAGTTACATATTGCATGAAAAAGAATCGGACTGTTTACTTAGGTTAGCTTAAAACGTTGTCCATTGCATGTTCGTTGATTATGGAAATAACAACTAGAATTAGAAACTAGCGCTAACACCCCCCCTTAAGTGTAACTAAGGAGACATTAAAGAGGAAAGAGGGAAAACCCTGTGGGAACAAAAACCCCCCCTCAAAAAATACACTAATTGTGCATGGCAACTACTGTGTTGCAGTGTTCGTCACCCCAAGAAGATCTCGCAGAATGTGAAACTTCTACTCAGTGAATGTCTTCGTGAGGATGTCAGCAATCTGTTCTGAAGTGGCACAGTACTGCAAGTCGATGACTCCATCATTTATCAATTCACGAATGAAGTGCATGTGGATTTCGATGTGTTTAGTTCGCTGCCGTTGTATGGGATCTCTACAAAGCTTCAATATACTTTGATTGTCACACCAAATGACAGTTGGACGATGGAAGAGGATACCAAGTTCAGTTAGGAAGTTTTGTAGCCAAATGGCTTGAATGGTAATGTTGACTGCACCTCTATATTCGGCTTTTGTTGATGATAAAGCAATGGCAGATTGCTTTTTGCTTGACCAACAAATAGGACCTGATCCCAAACTAAGTACATATCCAGAAGTGGACTTGTGATCAATGTTATCACCAGCCCAGTCTGAATCAGTGTAGCCAATGAGATCCAAAACACAACCTGCTGAATAATGAATCCCATAGCAAATGGTTCCCTGAACATATCGAAGTATACACTTGGCAGCCTTCCAATGTAGCTCATGTGGCTCCTGCATGTATCTAGAAACAACCCCCACTGCATATGAGAGATCGGGACGAGAGTGACTGAGATAAAGAAGACTCCCCACAAGCTGACGAAACTGTGTGCAATCAACCAATGGTGTATCTTTTCCATCCTCAAGCTTGACCCCTGATAAGAAAGGTGTGGCTGTTGGCTTGCAATCAGTCATGCGAAATCGAACTAGAAGATATCTCGCATACTTGGATTGAGAAACGTTGATTCCTGATTCATTCTGGCTGATTTCAAGTCCAAGGTAAAAGTGTAGGAGACCCATGTCTGTCATAGAAAATCTAGCATGCAAAGCAGACTTAATTTCAGCAATAGTAGTGGCTGAACTACTTGTTATTAGTAGATCATCTACATAAAGCACTATGATCAACAGAGAGTCAGATGTTCTCATCATATAAACATTTGGATCAGATTTACATCGCATGAAGTTTTGAGACAGAAGATAAGAGTCCATTTTAGCATACCAAGCTCTAGGTGCCTGCTTGAGGCCATAGAGTGACTTCTTGAGTTTGCATACTAAAGATGAATTATGTACATACCTTTGTAGTTGCTCCATATAGATTTCTTCTTTGAGATCACTGTGAAGAAAATCATTCTTCACATCCATGTGGTGAACCTCCCACCTTCTTGCTGCTGCAATGGCAAGAGTCATCCGAATGGAGTCCATTTTTGCTACTGGAGAAAAAGTCTCATCATAATCAATGCCATGAACTTGCTGAAAACCTTTGGCAACCAACCGTGCTTTGTATCTACTCACATGTCCATCTACTGATTTCTTTGTTCTATAGACCCACTTACATCTGACAAGCTTGCGATCAGAAGGAAGCGGAACTAGGTCCCAAGTTTGGTTTGCTATGAGCGAGTTGTACTCCTCCTCCATGGCAGCTTCCCAAAGAGGATTCCCTGCAGCTTCTGCATAAGTCTGAGGATCAAATGCTAGAGCCATATAGGCATGCAATGGCATGATGGGTTATGTAGTTTTGAGTGCATGAGGAGCTTCATATATCTCACTTAAGCTCCTTGTTCTTTGATTTCTCACAGGGGATACTGAATCATCGCCGGAAGCCCAATCGGTATTAGGTTGTAGATCAACACATGCATGCTCATCTTCCTCTGAATTAGATTCATAAATATCTAAAATCAGATCTGTATGATTGTATGTATCTTCTCTAAAATCTTTAAGAGGAGGAAACACTGAGCTGGTAGCATGTTTATCTTGAGATGCATGCGGGGAACTTTCTTCAAAGTAGACACTTCTCTCAATGAAGATTGTTTCTGTTGAAAGATCTAGCAGTCTGTATCCCTTTATGCCATCTGGATATCCAACGAAGATGCATTCTCTGCTTTGAGGCTCCAAAGCCTTTCTCTTTTCGACAGGAATACGGGCCCATGCACGTGATTCAAAGATGCGAAAATGTGTGACTTCTGGTTTCATGCCACTCCATGCTTCTAAAGGTGTTTTTCCTATGACAGATTTGTGAGGAGATCTATTTTGTATATATGAAGCACAGTTGATTGCTTCAGCCCACAATTTGGAGGGAAGAGACCTTGAATGCAACATACAACTAGCCATCTCTTTCAAAGATCGGTTCTTCCTCTCAGCTACCCTATTCTATTGCGGAGTGTAAGGAACTGTGTTCTGCAACTGTATTCCTGCTTCATCACAAAGATTTTGGAGATCATTATTAACATAGTCCCCCCCATTATCTGTGCGAAGGATCTTGATCATTTTCCCAGACTGTTTCTCTGCATGAGCTTTGAAAATCTTGAAACGCTCAAACACTTCAGACTTGAATTTGAGAAAATACACCCATGTATATCGTGTGCAATCATCAATGAATGTTAGCACATATTTGGCTTGGCTCATAGAAGGATCAGGAAATGGGCCCATAAGATCACTATGAACAAGCTCTAAAGGAGAAGAAGCTCTCCATGCATGCCCCTGTGGAAACTTTTCTTGTGGATGCTTTCCAAGAGCACAACCTTCACATATTCCACCAGAAAATTCTATGGTAGGCAAGCCTTTCACCATCCCCTGTTTGCTAAGTTGTTGCATGTATCTAAAGTTTAAATGATCAAACCTTTCATGCCAAATTCTACTTTCATCATTTGCATGTGTTAGCAATAAAGTGGAATCTGATTTAGCAACAAAGTCAGAAAAAGTGTACAAATGAGACTGATGATTTGCCTTACCAACAGCAATTTTGGAGTTGTCTTGCATGTCAAATATGCTCACCGCATCTGGGGTAAATTCAACTCTCCTTCCAGTGCCAGTATGTGTCATTTGATAGATAGAGAGAAGATTGACATAAAGCTTTGGAATGTGCAGGACATTCTCAAAACTTCCAATCCCAAGCTCTACCCTCCCTTTGCCAGTTGCCTCTACTGGAGAGTCATCTCCCATGAGAATAGGAGGACCATCATATGGTTCCAAAGATGAGAGAACATCTTTTGTAGCTGCCATGTGGTGTGAAGCTCCGGAGTCGAGGATCCATGCATCCGGAGAAGAATGAATAGCAATTAATGCATGTGCATTACCTCTTTCTTCTAGTGCCTTTTCTTCCTTCTTCTTCTTGGCACTTTCTGGAATAAAGCTACCAAGATTATTTTGTTGAAGTGTTTGCGCCATGAGGTCAATGGTCTTCTTCATGCATGATGATTCTGGATGGTAACCATGATTGCAATAGCTGCACTTTGATTTCTCCCTTTTGTCCTTTTCCCTTGAGCTTGAAGATTCATCTGGAGGTTTGAGATTGTCTCCCTTTCTTGGATTTGGTTCCTTTTTCCCTTTGCCTTTGGATTGCTGATTGGGTTTTGAATTGTTCTTCCCACTTGTTTGCACAGTAAGATCATGAGCTTTGGAATATTTTAATGTACCCATCTTTATGAGCTTATCTTGCAAATGTATCAAGGACTCAATAAATTTATCGAGTGTGGGCATCTTCCAATTTGCTTCAGTTGTAAGCCTGACTGTGTGAAATGTTGAGACAAATACAACATATTCTGGACCCAATTTTGACAAAATAGCAAGAACTAATTTGCTTTCTTCCTGAGATTTGTCAATTCCACATCCTTTCAGTTGGAGTAATAAGGACTTGAACTTTGTGAAAAAATCTTGAATATTTTCAAATTTACTCGGATCTAGTAAGTTGAGCTCATTTTCAAGGATGTGACCCCGCATCTCATCTTGCTTCCCAAAAAGAGTCTCCAGCGTATTCCAAACTTCATTTGGAGTTTTGCATGTTTCAACATGAAACAACAATTCTGGAGACATGGATAAGCATAGGAGACCGAAGGCCTCATCCATACGATTGAAATATTTGGATTTTTCAATTGCAGCATTCGGTTCAACCTCTGTTGCCATGACTATTCGGAATAAGCCTCTACTTCTGAGTTGAAGCAGAATCTTTGGCTTCCATTCGTAATAGTTATAGGGTGACAGATGTGCAGAGGCTGGAAATTCCATTCTTGTCAACAGTTTTAATCTTCAGTTACTGCAAAAAACGTATATTTTCCTTCTTCCTAGCTCCCTTAAGCTCTGATACCATGTAAAATTCGAACTAAACCTGCAATACAGTGTAGATCTGGCTAGAAAAGAAAGGAAAGATTGCAGATAAATAACAGAGAGAGAAACAGAGCAAGAACAGAAAATAAATATTCTATTAACCGAACTAATTACAATGCATTGAGAATAGCTACATATAAGAACCGCAGCAAAGAGATTGCGGTGGAAAGCAAACTTAACAGCAGTTTGCTTTAGTTACATATCGCATGGCGGTGAAAGCAATCCTAACAATAGTTTGCTTTAGTTACATATTGCATGAAAAAGAATCGGACTGTTTACTTAGGTTAGCTTAAAACGCTGTCCATTGCATGTTCGTTGATTATGGAAATAACAACTAGAATTAGAAACTAGCGCTAACAAAGAAGCCATACCCTATCATGCAAGGCATAAAATATTGGTGGTTGTCCACTGTCTTATGAATACTAAATACACCAAAATGCAGCGAGAAAGATATACCACTTAAAAGTAAGTTGTGAGTATAGCCTGTGTAAAAAAAGTCATCCATAAAAGAACCGTCACACATCAATTAACCCAAAAAAAAGAAATCAATCCTACTACCAGCATCGAATGATCGGTGTGGACGAAGAGAGTTACTTTCCAAATGCTGGCACCTAAGGCTGCGCGGGAGTTAGCCTTTCAAAACCAGCATATTAAAGGATGTGTGCATGTAAAGCGGAGTAATGTGAAGGTAACGATGCTTTAAATCCTTCCACCTACTTGTCAGATAACAAAATCTTCTCAGACAGACATATATATTTTGAAGACAACAGAGAGTATTTTATTTAACATTCAAATCGATGTCCCATCGATCCACTGTTGGGGTAACATATGTGTCTTTAAAAAGACTTGTTGAAAAGACTTTAGAAACACTCAAGCTAATGCAAGTGCACAGGTGTATGAACAATAGCGGATAAAGGCTTTAACAACTTTCAAGAAAATGCGTTTGGCAGGTGTCAAGCTGTATTCAACAACCTTTCACAGCCTTTAAGGCTTTTTGAAGACTTTCTACTTAATGCGAATGGTAGGTGTAACCAGCAAATAAATGACTTTTAGAAACTTTCCACTCTCCTATTAAGCTATACTTGAATGGTGCACCAAACACTCCAAGAGGGCTTACAAGTTGACAAATATAGAGTGAATCGTATCTTTATCGAAAGATCTCTATTTGATGAGCAATTTACGAGTATCTTCTAGAAATGAATATTGTGTCTTGGAAAATGAAAATGACATGCAAAGCATTTAAAATCACTGAACATTCACCAGAGAATTCAATGTGCAGCAAGTTCTAATGGCGCTAAGGCAACAACAACTTTGAGGGAACAAAAGCAAGTTGATATTACATGAACGCACAAACAATGCAGCAACTTTAATGGACACGCAGAAAAGTCACGTGAACTCTATCTTGATAGAAAGATTGCTATCTATGTCAATTTGTTGAGTATATTCCAAACGTTAGCTGCAATACATACACCTTACCTGGCATGTTAACTTTAGGTATCAAATCACCATAAATACTGCACAAAGACTATATGTATCAAATCATCAGCGATTAGCCATTACTGCACAAAGAATAGAGTACTGGCATGTATACGTATGCTATCAATGGGGATTATAAGGAAGATTCACAATGCATCCTTACTTTCAGCTCCGTGGAGAAATTCTCAAGGCTGTGGTGATCACAGACAAGAATACAGGGCAATCTAAAGGCTATGGATTTGTAACTTTTTGTGATCTAGAGTCTGCTATGAGAGTTGGTGTAGATCCTTCATTGAGCATCGATGGAAGATGGGAAAAAAAATGCGTGTTGAACGTGCAAAAGGAATCTTGCTTTACTGGGCACGACACGATGCCTATACTTCACAACATTGAACTAAAAACGTGCCTTGAACGTGCAAAAGTATGTAATCGAAATGTGCGTTGAACCTCTGGTTTGATCATCATCTGGTCTGGAAGTTGTACTTAGGAAACAGGAAAAAAAAAGCAGCAAGCCAAAATGTTATAGTTAGTATATAATAAAAGAGTAGCACTTGGATTTAAATCTTATAACCAGTAGGAAATTGTTGTAGAAAGATTTATGTTAGCAAAGAAATATATTAAAAGATTCCCCTTAACTAAAAAACATCACATCTCTAATTATTTATTCCTAATATACAGTTAACAGCTATTAATTTTAGTTTTAATTTATCATTTTATCCAACAAATTATAATGTTCCCCACGGAAAAACATCCTATTCTGTCTTATCGTTTTTATTTATTGCTAACATATCACATTCAATAACTATTAGCTTTACTCATGGCACTACCCTTTCTTTATTCTCCCAAAAATGTCATTCAATTAAGGATCAGCTTTTCCCAGTGGCGATGCTTTATTTAAGCAGTTAACACTCAGTAGCACGCCGTAAATTATGACTGAACAAGCCCGTATCAGAATAACTCAAACTATACGATATAATAAATTTTAATATTCTAGAACAATCTAGATACCATCAAATGCCGTCCTCTTTGGTCCCCCTTGTTTTTTTATCTTGTTGAGATTACCATTGAACTTTAAAAACCGATCAAGTTGGGCGGGGATGTTTAGCATGCTCAAGCAGATCAGTTTTATTTGTTCAAAAGATAAAAAGTCATTTTCTGGCAAATTACGGTGTTCCCAATGGCAGGAACTGGGAAGAATCATATTCCCCTTTGTTTATTTGTAGTATTTTACTCGTGGGGTTGCCCTTTAATTATTCCCACTAAATGTAATTCAATCAAGTATCAGCTCTTACTACTGGCGAAGCTTTATTTAAGCAGGCAACACTCAGTGGAATTTGACGTAGCACGTCGTACATTATGACAGAACAAGCCCGAAATATGAGCGACTGGGGTCCTTCTAACTTATGCCATACCTCTGATCTTGTAGAGCTAATTCAAAGCAACCATGAAAAGAAGGATTATTTTCTTAATCTTCTAATCTGCCGCATGGATAATGCTTTTGAGTATTCTGTATGTTATTTTATCCTTTCAGACTCTTTGTCTTTTGTTTATTGCGGATTCAAACAATAGACTAACCCTTTCGGGCAACTATTGCAGGCTCCCTCTTCGCGGCAAAGAACTATTTGTCTGTTTCCAAGAAAGGTATATTTTAACGTGCTGTTTCTAATACATTTTTTATTTAAGATTTTTATTAAGTATTCCATACATTTTTTATTAATTTTTTTTATGAAATCTGTACCTTGTGTAGATACCCAAATCGTCTGTCATGGAGTGGCATAACTGCAAAGACAATATAAGAGTGAAGTGCATTTTACTTGTAGCAACTATTGTGGGCTGCTTTGAGTGTATCTCACATTTCAGGGGAGAGTGCTGGAATCTTCTCAAGAAAATGCATAAGTTGGCTGCATCCTTTCATCGCCTAAAAAATTACCCAATCTTTTATCAGCTACACGAGGAGAAAGAGAAGAATGCGGAAGCTGATCCTGGTCTATCTACAATTGTAGATGCATCATTTGCATGCTTTGTCCATAAAATAGAGAAGAAATGTGACCAGTAAATCTCATTTTCCAAAACTAGTGAAAGTTCCATTGAATCTCTAGGGTTTTCTATTTGTTCAACTAGATCTAAGGAATGTGATGACTGTTTTACGTATGACTTTTTGTGAACCCTCTTCGAGTTGATTATTCATTCATTTTGCTAAATCCATAATTTCTAGAAGCGCAAGACCACCTGCTTTTTATTTGATTTTGATGCGACAAAAGAATACACCTTTAAAAAATGAAACAAGATTAGAAGCGCAGAACATGCCCTGCACGGATAGGTCTAGGATTTACTTTCGGTCAGCCATAAAAAATGAGTTTGACGTACCCTGCCTTAGGAAGAAACCACGTACTATTTCCCTTCCATTTTTTTTGTGACTACCGACCTCTTTAACGAGTGACTAATATGAATTTTGAATGGGATACTCTTTTTTTAATGATTATAGGTAAGAGTTTTGTTTTTATATTGAGTGACTTCCATGTGTTTACATATATGCTTGTTTTTATTTTAGAATTTATTTTCAATTACTTTTGGTGAATAGAGTTTAGTGAAATGATCATTTAGTTCATGTTTGTTTTTTAATTTTGATTTTAATATTTGTTATTTTATTGTACATAAAATTAGAAATACAAAAAATACATCATGGATTTTTTTTTAAAAAAAATTCATTGTGTTTTATACATTGCTTACAATTATAGGAAGCACATTATAACACTTGTAAAATATAACAATATTATTGGTGTGAACATGGTATTGTTGAATGGATAGAATAAAGATACTAGTTGGACAACAAGAGTCAAGCAATTGCATGCCTTGCAAGTTAGAAAACAGAGAAATAATACAACCAAGAAATTAACACAAAGAAATGAAATGAATTATAATAATTTGAATTGTAGAAACTCATGAGGTGATGTATATATAGCTCAAAGGATAGCAATTGGCACCTAGAAAAGTGGCATGTAAAATCCATGCAAGAAAAAGACTGAAAGGCATAGCTAAGAAAACTTATCTCCAAAAAGGAAAAAAACATCAAAAGATGGAAAATCCATGCAACAAAATATACAATGAAATATTCTACACTAACATCACCCTTAAGCTTAACTTAGGTATGTATAAAGAAATTGGGTCCCAACAGCTAGGCCTAATAAGGCACCCAATTACAATGCAAATCACTCATAAAGTGGAAAAGTTTAAAATATAATGGAGAAAAAACTATCCCCAAAAAACCAAAAAAAATATAAAGAAGAGAACTATAAATCCCCCAAAGAAGATGATGCTACTGAAGCAAACCACACCCAAAGAAGAGCTCGTAGATGAATGAACTTTCTCTCTATAAAAGGTTTTGTTAGAATTTCAACAATGTACTCGAAAAACTAGAAAAATACTAAGTTGATGATACAACTATGAATGAGATCTCAAATATATTGCATACAAATCTCTATGTGTTTGGTCTTCTAATCATAGACTAGATCCTTTCATATCTTTATGGTTATCTAGTTGTCACAATTGATGATTATGAGCTACCTAAATGGAATGCCAAACTCAATATGAATCCCCTAAAGCCAAATAGCTTCAATAGTTATGCTCATATCTTCGCTATACTTTGCCTCTATGGATGATAAAGCAATAGAATTTTAGTTCTTGTTAGACCAATTGATAAGACCCAATAGATTGGTGAATAACATGAGATGAAGGATCAAACAATGGAAAAGACAACTTCCACAAAAGAGATCTGCCCAAAAAAATTTGTTATTCGTCAAAAATAAAATACTTACAAAATGAATAATATAAAGAGAGAGAGAGAGAGAGTTCTTTATAAGATCAATAGTAAATGATAAATGGATTATATCATGACAAGTTTCATTATCTTGTGTGATGAGACAAAATGATCTAATAATAGCTCTTCAATTAACAGAAAAAAAAAGCACTCATAACTTTAGCTTAAGTGTATGAAAATAAATAAATTAGAACAATAATTAATTAAATATTAATTAATTATTATTTAATGCATGGTATCTCTAACACCCCCCTTTAAGTCTAACTTAGGGAATAACTTAAAACTCTAAAATCAATGCACAAAAATCAGGACAACATGAATGTGTCCTGATAACTATGCTTGATAAGGTACTTAGTACAATCAAAGAAATCTCTCATAACATGAGGAAAATGAGAAATCCTCATGGGAAAAAAACCTCTCTTAAAGAGAGATGAAAGAATATATAAAAATATGAAGAAAGGAGGGCTCATTAAGATGCCCAAGGTCAACTTCCTTCACCCCAAGCATCAATCATAATTGGAGGTAATGAGACAATGCTAAAGGTTTTTGTGAAGATGTCTATGAATTGCTCCTCTATAGGAATGTACTCCAAGGTGAGAAAACTATCTTGAATCAACTTCCATATGAAGTGCATGTGGATCTCTATGTGCTCAATATGATGATGCTCTATTGGGTTGTGAGAACGCTGAAAGGAACTTTGATTGTCACACCAAAGAATGGTGGAACTATCAAGACGAAAAATAAAACTTAGGCAATTAATGACGAAGCCACAAAACCTCCTAGCTAGCTAAAACTGTTGCATGATACTCAACCTTTGTTGATGATAATGAAATAGCATATTTCTTCTTTCAAGACCATGTAATGGTGCCAAAACCAAGGGAAAAAATAAATCCAGAAGTAGACTTCCTATAATTGACATCACCACCCTAGTCTAAGTCAATGAAGCCAATTATCTGAGAATCTTCTGATGTATAGTGAATACCATAATGTGATGTTCCTTGAATATACCTCAAAATTTGTTTAGAATTTTTCCAATGACTCTCATGTGGATCATGTGTGAAATGAGAGATATTACCAATAAGAAATGAAATATCAAGAAGTGAATATGTTAGGTACAATAGACTACCAACCAACTTCCTTCATAATGTAGCATCTATTGAAGTAGTACAAGTGGAAGACAATACACGACTTGACTGGAATGGCATGGTGGAAAGCTTTCAATCAAACATGCCAAATCTTTGAAGCATGTCAAGAGCATACTTCTATTGAAACATAGAAATCCCATCCAAAGACTAAATAACCTTTAAACCAAGAAAGCAGTGTAGAAGGTCGATATTTGTCATCTCAAACTGTTCCATCAATGATCACTATAAACACTACAGATCATGAAGGATGAACTATGTGTAAGGATCAAATCATCCACATATAAAAGAAGGATCAAAAGATCATCATCCTATATCTAAATGTACAATGTGGAATCAAATGATATCATGTGAAGCTAAAAAAAAGTGTCCATCTTCTCATACTGAGTCGAGGGCTTGTTTAGGACCATACAATGAATGATAAACTCTACAAACTAGCAAAGATTCCTTAATAAAACCATGTGACTGCTCCATATAAATATCCTAATGATGATCACCATGAAAGAAGGAAATCTTCACATCCATTTGAAATATCATCCATTCCTATAAAGTTACAAGGGAAATTACAAGGAAAATATAATTCATCTTGGAAACAAGGGAAAAGGTCTCAAAATAATCAATTCCTTCGACCTAAGAGAAACCATTTGCAAAAAGATGATCCTTGTACTTAGATCTATCTACAGTATATTTGGTATGGTACACCCACTTAAAATGAAACAAATTTACTCCCTTAGGAAGAGGAACAAGATCCCAACTTGTAGGACTCTTCATCAGAGAAGAATACTCATCTATCATAGCACTGTCCCACTCAAGAATACTAACTACCTCAAAAACCTTTTGAGGATCATTTGAAATTGTATGACTCAAATGACAAACTTCCGATGTCTATGCAATCTCATGCAATGGGAGTATGATGTATCATCTGCCAAAGGCCCAACTACATCAATAGCACTATGGTCCCACTTGGGTAAGGGTTGAATATCTAGAGGTGTAAGGATAACTAGAACATCATCCTCATCCTCAAGAGATGATTAATCCTCAATATATGAGGAGTGAGTAGTAGGTGATGAGGGAAAATCTAGGGATGGAAAATCCATCTAAGGAAAGTGATCATCAAACTAGACATCGCATTGAAACAAGACATCTCTGGAATCACGATCAAATAACCTATAGCCTTAACATCCTGCTAGTAGCCAAAAAATATTCAAGTGGCCAACTCTTCTTGTCAATGGATTTTTTTGAGCTTTAAGAATGAATGTCGAAGCCTCATTACAAAAGACTCTCAATGAAGATACATTGATCTCGATATGAGATGAAGCCTCCCTAGGAGTCATATATTGCAATGTGTTGTAACACATATGATTTTGAATATAACTGGCATAATTAGCATCACCCTAAACCAAAGAATACATACCTCATGCTTAAATCATATAATTTCCCATCTCACATATAAAGCTATGGTATTTCACTCATCAACGCCATTCTATTGAGGTGTGTATGAAACTTTAAGTTAATGCTATAAATCATTCTTAGTGAAAATGTCCTTGAAAGTTTGATTGACATACTCGTGCCCATTATCTGTGCATATCCATTTGATAGAAAGACCAAATTTTTTCTCCATGAATGCTTCAAAGATCTTGAAAGAATCAAAGACATCACTCTTGTGCTTAATAAAGTACACCCATGTGCACCTAGAGAAGTCATCAATAAATGTGCGTGCATATTTAGCCCTTGAAAATGAAGTAGCCACAAATGATATGAGGTCACTATGCATCAAGTTTATGGGTACCTTAGCACATGTGACTCTACCCATAAGAAAATAATCCTAGTTGTGTTTTTGAAGAGTACATCAATGACAAACACCATCAGTACAAGAAATCTTAGGGAACCCTAACACCAATGTTTGTGTGCTCATCTATTGGAGATAGTGATAATTGACGTGACCAAAATGTTCATTCAAAAACTTTCTCTCAATATCTTCATGTGCTATAAAGGATGGACTTGTACCAAATAAACTCTCAAAACCATCAAATCAGTATAAATAAGAGGAATAATCAACACTCCTAGTAGCCATAAGAATACCAGGATCATGAACCTGTCTCAGATAAATACATCATGTAGGGTAAACTTGATTATCCTACCAATGCTAGATTGGTAAATTTGGTACACTAAAAGAATGTTGGTGGAGATATCAAGAACAAAAATAACTTCATTAAGGAAATAATGATCAAGTGTGGTAGTACCTAAGCCCAAAACTAAAAGCTATGTAGAATCCACAATTATGATTTGGGTAGTGTTACAATCTAAAAGAGATGGGACCAAATCCTAAGAGTGTGTCATATGATGTGTCAAACTATAATCAAGTATCCATGGAGTTGTAGAAGATAAGGCCCATACCAAATATCATGACCTTTACGTATAAATAAGGATGAAGATTTAGGGGTTGATATGTTATGTTGCTTCATGGATTCCTCAAAAGCCTCTAATATTTTCTAACATTTACTTATTGGATGGTTCTCCTTACCACAAAATTGTAATGTTCACCTAATTTGTTCTTCATCTTGGAGGAAGACTAACCAGACTTGGAAAATTTATCATAGCAAGGAGTGGTTTAAGGTTTTTGCTCTGACTTCTAAGATGGTTTTAAGGAGCACTCACTACCTAATAAAGAATCTATCTTGGGATTTTGTTTCTTTTTATATTTCCATTTTGATATCTATTGTACCAATTCATGTGTTTTGGAATGAAAAAGAGAATCAAACTGAGTGAAATTTTCTTATTCATGAGTCAAACAGTCAAATCTTGAAAGTAGGTATGGTAAATGCATCACCCAACGGTCCATAATAGAGTATAAATTATAAGAGAATACTTCAAATGGCCCTCTAAGATTAGAAATAATAAGGAAAACACATTCTTTATTAGTTTCATTATTCACACAACCCTGCAAAAGAGATCAGAGTGACCTAAACTTCTACAAGAAGACCTCAATGGAGGGAAAATAATTAGGTACAAGTGATACTATTTTTGCCTCAATTTTTAGATCTTTGTACTCATTCATGGTACAAAAAGAGATCATTAAACTTCACCCATATAGCTCTAGGAGTGTTGCAAGACACAATATGAAATAAGAGACTGTTTAAAACATGTAGTGAAATCAGTCCCATATCCTCATTTGTCTTATTCCTCTACTGAAATATTATAAATTGACAAGTCAATAATAATTTCACTTAATCAAAAGTGGACCATAAACCCTTAGACATGAGAATTTAGGTCATATAAGCTTTCCATGTATGATAGATGTGTGGTGTAATATATTCAAATGAAGAGGCATTTTCCATTATGGTTGAGGTTTTCAAAACAATATATGGTAAAGGTTTCCTTTTCTTTAATTTATATAGATAATAAAAGAGAGAATTATACCCCTCCATAACAAGAAAAATCAAACCCTAATAAAACATTAAAAGCATAAAATCTTAAAAAAATAAAATTGATTGATCTTTAAATGTATTTATTGAATTGTCTTGAAAAGCATACTACATGGCTATGTAGAGAACTAAAGCACCTTTCAAACGACTATTATTTGTTTAGAAAAAGGAGCCTATTATGCCCAAGATATCACCCTAAAAATGAAAAAAAGAAGATATTCCTTCAACTGATTGTAGAAAATTTCTAGAAAATATAAAAGAAAAAATACTTGTGCCATTAGATTGGGCTCGGTATTAGCGTTCCAATGATATATTTTTCTGAAAAATAGACTAGCATGGAAAAAGTTATGTGTGATTTCATGAATGTTTCTCACTCTCGCTTGAAAGGTGCTCTTGAGGGCTAAAATATAGGCCCCTGGTCCTATGGCAGACAAAGGGGTTGCCACCCTAGCACTGAGTCAAAGCCCTTGGTCACTGATGTGACAATGGAGCTATTGGCATAATCCCGAGGAGGCTTGCGCTGGGTGGTGGTCACTAAAGTGACCAAGGGTTGAGAATTTAAGCCTATGGGGGCTACAACTATGGTGGGGAATTTGAAAGGGGTGGCACAAATGTTAAATGTCACCACTAATGGTGATGTGTGGTGGCTACCACCACTACTAGTGGTGCAACACTAAAATAACATGTACACTATTTTAAAGAACCTTTTATTATTATTTTATTTATTTTTTGAAACCTGTACAACCTAATAGTGGTCGTATAGGGTCCCTATTAAAAAAATTACCTTAGAAGTTCCCAATGCCGAAGTTGGGAAAATTTATAGGAAAAATTTATTTAATCTACCTCTTAAACACATTAATGAGGTCCTTTCTTTCCCAAAATTCACCTAGAATTCACCCACCTCCAAAAATTACAAGAAAATACCAAAAATTCCATATATGATCTTATAACCCTAGTTGATAAAAAATCTAAAAAATGAAGAAGGGGATTGTTGAATCCACACTTTGATACTATGTTAAATTTTTGAATAACATGAGATGAACTATTAAACTATGAACAAAACACCTTCCATGCAAGAGCTCTGTAAAATAAAGTTTTGCTAATCCTCAACAAGAAAAAGCTTATAGAATGAATAATACTAAGAGAGAGTGCTTTATAAGAGAAACCGTACAACTAATAAAGGGATTAGATCATTACAAGTATTATCATCTTGTGAGAAACCGTATTATGAATTTCACTAGCATTGTTGATTTCTTTTTCTTAGAACTATGGTGTAAGACTCTTTGAGTGTATCATGCAGTTATCTCTCTTTTAAGTATCTATTCTTACATTTTGTAATACCATTTATTTGAGGAGTATAAGGAACTATGTGTTGTATATTTATATCCTTTGATGAAAAAAATTGTTCAAACCTAATGCTTACATACTGACCCCCATGATCAGTTTCAAGAATCTTGGTGATTTTTTCTAACTACTTTTAATAAAGAGCTTCAAGTATAGGAATTTTTCAAAGAATTTAGACTATAGCCAAAGGAATTAGGTCCATGTGTACCTAGAAAAGTAATCTATGAAAGTGAGAGCATAATGTTCCTTAGTAAAAAATAATTGGGGAAATTCCCTTAATACATCAAGTTACTAACAAGCTCAAAAAATTGTGTAGCCCTCAATGCTTTTTCTGTGTACAATTTCTCTTTAGGATGCTTATCAAGAGTACAATCCTTAACAATAAATTTAGAGAGTCTAAGTCTAAACTTGACCCTATGACCATGTCTTGTTGACTTAGCTTCTCAAGGTAGAGGTAGTTAAGGCTAACTTTATTTTAATGAGTAAGAAAAGTTGTAGGAGAATATTAGGTACACAAATGTGAGAAGATGTATAACATACATCTTAGTGCTCCCTTCCCAAAGCTATCAAATTATTATTGTGCAACTCTCTAATCTCAGTTGGATCTAAATATAACTAAACTCTCATGACTTTTCCAATGTGGGTGATATGTTATACTAATAGGATATTAATTAAATGTGAATGCACACTTAGAACATTTTTAATGTCGGATCTTAAATCTCAATAGACGCATTCCCTAAAATTTATGCTAGAGTTTCATCACCTATGATGTGGTACAGACACTTAATTAAATATTCCAAGCTGAAGTTGATGAAGATTTAGTGAAAAATAGAGCCTTTCCCTTAGGTTTCTCTTTTCCTTTATCATTTACTTTAGTATATTCTTCGGTGGGTGAGGATGGTTTGATATATTCAAGGACACTATTTTTTTTCTCAACAAGATGTGTGAGATGGTCTATCTATTTTTCATATTTTTATGCTCATCATGTCCAAATTTCTTACAATAGGAACACTTAACTTTATCTTTCTTTGGTTTTAGTTGACTTGATAAGTCATAATGTTGATTTTAGTAGATTAAAATTTATAATATTTCTTAGTCTCCTTGTCCTTCTTAGTTTTCTTCTTCTTCCCTTTATTTTTTTTTCCTTTTATTATCACTCCCAACAACAAGGGCTTGAGTTTTTCAAGACTTCATTGTGCCTATGTAAACTAACTTTTATTTCTCCCTAGCCAATTTTATAATGAAATAATCTAGATAAGGGATTATTTATGTGCCTCCAATAGGAATTTTCATGAAGTATAAGATAGATTAAAATATCAAATATTCAAGACCTAATTTTGAGAGTATAGAAAGGACTAGTTGATCATGATTTTTCTCTATCCTGCATTATTTTAATTATAATTTCAATGAATTACACTTACCGAGAAAAGGGTATTGTAGGGTTTCAAAGGTACTAAGGCTCAAAATTATGATTTTATTCTCTAAATAATGAACCTTCCTTTCATCTAGCTTCCAAAAGAGTTTTTCTAAGGTATTCCAATTTTCATTAGGTACTTTTAAAGCCTCAACATGAAAGAGGAGTTTGAGAGGAACCTAGAGGCTTGATCACATTTTCTATGCCAATTTACTTTAGCCTCATCATTATCTTGTTCAACATCAATACCACCAGTTACCATACATAGAAATTTAATTTTGAGATAAAATTGTACTTTAAATTTCCATTGGTGATCGTTGAAAGTTGCTAAAGGTATAATTGATTTTTATGAATCCATTGTTAATACGAGTTGTTTGAAAAAATAGAATGCACAAATATAAATAAGATGGAATTTGGATGTGCATATAATGTAACTCAATACACTGCCCCTTGATTCAATTTCATTTTCCTCCTATATTATGGCACTTTATATTTTTTCATAAGCTTATCAATGTGAATGAAAATATGATTTATTGGATTAGTGCAAAAATGTATCCAAGCAATTGGGCTTGAGAAAAATTTAAAATGTCTCTCAAGTAGCCAATCAAAAGATATAATATTTTTAATTTTTCCTACTTTCCTATTAACTCTCTAAAATACTTAAATTATTCTCCAAAAATCATCTTCAACATTTATTATTGAGCATCTACCATAAATATAAGATATTATACTTTTAGGTGGATTGTGTGATCTCTCTTCTTCTCTCTTATTAGGGGGATTTTATCCTTCACATACTTTATAAATAATAATTTTTTGCTCTTTTGAAGAGGGATATTTTTCCTACAATTGTTTCTTATTTTCTCTATTTAGGAAAGATTATTTTGTCCATGGGTTCTCATTATGCCTTGTTACCAAGACCCATATTTCCATGTTTTCCCTTTGGCCAAGATTTAAATTAATAGATCTTCTAGCTACCTTCACATGCAAATAAAATATAATATTTTTTCTTAGCCATCATATATATTCATGTATTCCTTCTGTAATGATACAAAAAGACCATAAACATTTAATAGGATAGGGGCCTAATTCTAACTATTTAAACATGTTAAGTTCAAGTCTAAATATTTTTATATGCAACAAACATTAGAGTCAAAAAGTAAGTGTGAGGAAAAAAAGGATGTCTTAATTTTTTTTTCATTAAGTTAGTAAAAGCTAAAATTTATCAAGTACTTTTAATTCCCATACTTAGAATATGTTGTGAAGAACGATAATACTAGTTTTTACTACCTAGTTTCAAAATAATTAAATTTTATTAAAAATAGTTTAAATTAAAAGGATCAAATGCTAAGAGCATCTAAGGTGGCCATGCTTTTATGACTAAAATATGTTACACCATCATACACTCTCCTCTTCATTTTTAGTTCTATTGAGTATTTAATAAATGTTTTTTAGTACAAAGTTAGTTGTTGTAATTAAATAATAAATATGTTTTTTCATAGTTTGAAGGTATATATAATTTTCACTAATTTATAAAATGAATGCATATTCAAAAATAGAAAATTGAATGTGCTCCTTAATTTAAATTAAATATTTTTTTCTTTTTACAATTCATATAGAATGAAGTATAAGATGTGAGAATGCTTATTTTTTCAAAACAATTAATAACTAGATTAAAATTAATGCAATAAAATAACACATATTCTTCACAATGTATTGTTGATGATGATGTTAGTCACAAAAAATACATATATATTATGAACAAAAAAACATATCTTTCTTGCAAGATTACTAACTTGTTAGGAATTAGTCATCTCAAGGCTAAAGAATTCTAGGTCTTGACTCACTATGTTCACTTAGGGTTAATTATTTTATAGTATTTTCAAAGAAGGACCTTATATATGAGTTAAAATATATTCAATTATACATTGCCTTTTATAAAAATTACTCTCCATACACATTATTCCAACTAATATGTGATAAACAAATCACAATAGATTAAAGTGAGATAGGTAAGGACCCAAGATATTTATGATTTTTAGATATTGCACAAATACACATTAAATAAATGTAAATTGAAGTGAGAAATATTTTTACTTCATGAAATTATCTCACAACTACACACAAAATAGTGCAGGAGTTTGGAAAAATTAACCATTTGCAAGAAAAATAGCTTCAAATGTACTCAAATATGGTGTAAAAATTTGATTTTTTCACAATATGAATAGATTAAAGTCATGTAGGATATATAATCAATAATAAGCTTTGAATTAATTCAGTGTTATAAATATTAAAAAATATACAAGTATTTAGTAAAAGAATTATTTTCATTGATCCCAATACCATGAGTGAATCAATGAAGTTTCAACTTTTGGATGTAAGAAAGAATTAAAATATTACTTTGGTATTATTAGTATTGTTATAAATTTTATGATGAGGTTTATATAGATAGTTCAACTATTGAATGTTTTTGATATTAAAGCAGGGAAAGGACCCTGATAGAAAACCCCTAGGTACATTATCTAACACAATGTCATGAAAATTATCTAACAAATTTGAGACTTCTATTCATATATCTTTATATTATGTTTTATTAACTCTAGGAGTAAATGAATAACACATATGTTCATGGTTCATACAATTTGAAAATATTCTACCATCAACTAAATAATTTTTTGTACTACTACATACCTTTTTTTCCACTTCCTTTATAGGCTTCAATGTGTGGAAAACTCTATCCTTTTTCAGGGAATAAGTGCTGGCATGTTCATCTTCTATCGAATATCGATCAAATTTCTATGCTCTCCTCAATAAAATATGATAAGAATCCACATGATTGATGCCACATAGTACTTCATCATATTAATTCCCAATCCTAAACTTCACTAAAAATTTCTCATTCACCTAATTTCTATGGTCCTACAAACCTACAATCTGATATGGATGTGGATGTCTCTTTCTCTCCAAAAACAATTTTTTAACCATCTCTTTTGAAATAAGATTATTAGTGTCACCATTATCAATGATAACATTACAAAATTTACCTTCACATTTAAAAGTTCTATGAAATAAAATCTTCCTTGGAATTAAAATTTTCTCCTCATTTATCAAGACCCTCCTTGTGACAAGAACTTCTACTCTTTCTACATCTTTAAAATACTTAGATTGAATATCTTCATTTACACATGAAATTCATGCATTTCCTTCAGGAATTCTACTTATCCTTCATATTGTGGGCACTCATGTGCTCAATCTCCTTCTTCACATTAGAAGATAATTCTATGAAAGCCTCCTCTTCCATGGCCTTGTCCAACCTTCCTCTTCTTCTTTGGTCACCATTAATTTTCTCACAAGGGTAGTAGGAATTATTTCATTTTTGGTGATGACTATTGCTACCTTCTTTGTTCTTATTTTTCTCTTCATTTCATCTTCCAATTGATCTTTCTCTAGTCCTTCTAGCACAACCTCTTACACTCTGCTTGCTATCAAATATTTTATTCATCTTCTCTTCTACCTTTAGGGTAAACTGACAAGCACTTTCAATAGTAGTCCTCTTGACCAAAATTATCTCGTCATAAATGATTGGCTTCAACCCATTTATATACATTTGGGCTACCTTATCCTAGTTGGCCTATGAATGACCTAATCTAATCATGACCCTATAAGACTCTTATGTGTACTTTTTGACAAGCCTACCTTCCTGCTTCAATCCTATTATGCTTTCTAATAACTCTAATAGATAAGAAATAGTGTTGAATTATCTCTTTAGCATTTCCTCCATCTGATCCCATCTTGTTATATTTTCTTTCTTTCTTCTATTTCTTTCTAACTATGCCTCTATCCACCAAAAGATGGCATGACCTTTTATCTTGGTCTTCAAAATTTGACCCTCTTAGGATCTTCCATCTCCTTATACTCAAAGTAATCCTCCATATCATTGATCCAATTAATCAACTATTTTAGGTCAAGATTTCTAGAAAGTGTAAAATATCAATCTTTGGTAATCTTCCAATTTTGGAGATGGCTTTAAATAGTATAAATTTCTTGGGATATACTACATCATGGTATTCTTTGAAATGTTATTCTTCTTTAGCTTCATCTTCACTTTCTTTACTTCAAGGCTCAAACCCTCTATGTGGCTCCTCTTGTAGTATTTGAACTTGCCTTTGTAGGGCTCTAAAACCCTCTTTTGGTACAACATTATTTCTTCCACGACCAAATTATTTTCATGGATTTATTTTGATCACTTATCTCACAAACCTACAATCACAAGTCTTGGTGCAATCAGTCTCGTGTTTGGTGATTTTTTACACACTCAATAACTCCTTCTCTAATACCACTTGGCAAGTTCTATTGCACCCAACACCCACATTGAACCCAACCACATATACCAACACAAAAAATACAAGAAAAAAACCAACCACTTTCAATTACTTTCAAAAAATGAAATTATACATTAATAATTTGCAATGCTATAGGAACTTGGGCTTGATCCACTACAAGTAAAATCAACTATGGATTCTATTATTTAGAGCCACAATTTGCACTAATGGAGCTCCACCTCTATAATCATTTCTCACCACTTCATTTGGCACCAATAATCAGGTTAGAATGTTTTGCAAAATGTAACTCCCCCTTTTTTTGGTGCCTAAAAGTTTAGCCATTCATTTTCTCATCCAAGAAGATATTTTCTTGAAAAACTCAATTTTGTGGCACAACTTCTCAAAGCCATAAGTTTTGATTCATTTGTTTCATTCACTATTATAATATATCTTTGGAAAGCCTTCAAAGAGATCTATGATGTTGAAATCTTCTAAGGATAATTTTATCCATTTTTGAGCTTTTCCAAGGTTTCTAAGGACTTCAAATTGTAGTTTAAAGTTGTATTGGATCTAAAATTTCCTAAATGAAACTTTAATATCTCCCAAAAAGTAAAGGATATTGAGATGATTCTTTTGTCATCTAGGATATGTTTTTTAGGTACATTCATGCCCATTTAGGTCAGCTTACTAAAAATATTAAGTGACTATTTTTTACCTTTTTTGGACTTTCGACTATTTTACACCCCTTAAGTGTCATCATGGACTAAAAATAAGAAAAAAAAATTGTGTCATGCAAGATTTCTCTACACCTTTGGATGCGTTTGCATCACTTTTGTGATTACAATATTTAACCATTTAATGTATCTAAACCTATAATTTATCAACCTAATATAATAAACTTCCACTACATAAAACATCATGACCAATATGTCTATGCTTTGAATATGCCAAGGAACTATTAGTATCTAAAAATATCGTTAGGGAATTTTTTTAATTGTGATGATCAATTTCCCTTTAGTCAAATACTTTTTAGAGTGATTTAATGACAACTAGGATCAATGACACCACGATACCATCGAACATGACAAGGATGATGTGCTATAATAATAGTAAGATAAATAATAATTGCAACTATAAAGATACTATAAATATTCTATCAATAAACCTAGAATGCTACATAATAATGCTTAGATGAGTTAAAATGAATATGTTAAAATTTCTTTAAGTTCAAAGACTTAATGGACAATTTAACAAAAATGTTAGTCTAGTCAACTCAATAGCAAGCTAAAAGGTTAGAATTTTGAATTTTAAAAGTTGGATCAAATCCATAATTACCAAAGTGACCTGGGTGAAATCTACACTCACATATTTTAATGATAAAGATAAAAAGTAATTCTATAGGTCAAAATCAAATCTGTAGACATTAATGCTATATGGTAAGGAGATGTTTGAATATTATGAACTAATCCCCACAAGAATTTGTCACTTGTAAGCTAGTCATTGATTAAGTAAAATTTGAACTCCTAGATCTAAATGATGATGATAAAAAAATATCAAAAGATAAAAGATCAAATTTGAGAAAATCAATGATAATAATATCTTGATATGAAAATGTATAAATTAAATTTACACAAATTTAGCTAGTTAAGAACTTGTTCTTACATTGTGGGCAGTTGGGAGGGCGGCCCTTCATGCTAGTAGAGGGCATTCGTCGGTCTATGAGGTGGCACCTACGTGGGGAGTCCAGTGATGAGGTGGGTGTTGGTGTCATTGTATGGTAACATCGGTCAGGGAAGTATTTGTAATGATGTTCGATAGCATAAAGTTCGTATGTCAAGGTGTGCCTTGCATAAGGGGCCAGGGATGCAGGACAAAATATTTCATGTAAGGATGGCTTGCCATGCATTGAAATTATTTTTGGCTTGTGTGAAGTCGGAATCGCTTGGTTGCCATGGGCTTTATTTATGGGTGAAGGTGATAGTTGTATGGCATAGTAAGTTTTTCGGTGTTGGTGAGTAGTTAATGGTGGTGTGTGGGTTGGCAGTTTTTCCTTGACTTTTGGTGTCATCTAAGCATGGAAATTGCCGGGCATTCAAAGTTTATAATCACAGTATCAATGAAGGGTCTGGTGTGGTTTGGAGTGGACACTCCAATCTCTTTGTTGGCAACGACGAGGCGAGCTGTGTTTTGGGAAATAACCAATCAACGGCTGAAGAGAGTCTTGCTAAACATTGATCCCCTCATGGTTGCAGTGGTAAAGATCGTTTTGGGGAGAGGCCATCTTGAACAGAAGGAGTACGGGAGAGACAATGTGCACATTTCCTCGCTTTTTTTGGCTTCTCGGTTGGATAGTCAAGTACCCAAGTCGAAGGAAAAGGAGTTGCTGGTGTGTTTGTTTCGCAAGGATTTGGTTGGTGGCATTGAGGAGGTTCTGAAGGCGGCGATTATCGCCACTGGGATCCTACGCCTTGTAGAATTGGAGCTTCTATAGAATACAAATGAGGTGGTTAAATTCTTTCCTTTCCTCTTGGACCTGAATGGGGCAGCTCTCATGCGCCATCGAATGATCGTGGCTGTGGTGGTTAATTACTTAAAAAAATTGTTAGGGTTAATGGCAGCTGGTGGTTTTGAATGGGTATAGGATTTTGAATCCTTTTCCAATCTTAATGGGTTCCTGTGAATTGCTTGTTTTCTTTGTTTCGTTGAAAATCAATTTTGGTATGGTGGGGTGGGTCAGATCTGGTTTTTTATAGATACTGGTTATGGCAATGCCAATTTTATAAAAAATTGCTATGACAATTCTCTGTGATGGTCATGGGTAGTATGATAGTTCCCGGGGTTTGATCGAACGACCGAATTTTCCTGCTAAGCAGACGAATGTATGTTTTATGTTTAATATAATATAATAAAATCCCATATGTACCAATAAAAAAAAAATTGAAAAAAAAAAAAAATTGTTCTTACATTTAAAATACGCTAATCTTAATGAAAGCAAAACATAAAAGAAAAGGAAGATTAATATACAATTTTCACTAACGCACCGAGAAACTAGCAAAAAACTAGAATTAGCAGTTGAAAATCTTAATTTTCCTTGAGGCAAATCTACCCTTAATTTTTTACGCCGAAGGCGTATCCTATTTGAACAAGCCCGAGCTAGGTTTGGCGATCAACGGTTGGAGCGTCTGCCAACGATTGAAACCATATCGTCCGTTGATTGCCGATCAGAAAAAATATGACTGGTTTTCTCTTTCTCACACGAAATCATACACCGGGATAAATGCATGAGTGGTCTGAATCTCGAAAGGCAATGGCACCAACCTGCTTCCATTCTGAAGCATTTAACGTCACCAGCGGACGGAAGGATAGAGCCCAAGAAACTTGTTTTTACTCCTGTTCCGGATGCACTGATACGAACTGGTTACATTCCTACACCCACATCAAACCTCAACGCGCTTATCTAATCTTTTAGCGGTCAGGGTCTTTCTACCAGGGACATGATTGTGCTATCTGGTAACTTATTTTTCTAATCTGCTAATTGCTGTAAGATAATTAGTACCTACAAACTATGGCATCTCACTTTTTATTCTTTCTCCTTTTCACATTCAGGTGTTCATACTATCGGTCAAGCTCGATGCACTAATTTCAGAGCTCACATCTACAATGAACTAACATAGAATCTACATTCGCCACTTCTCTGAAATCAAACTGTCCAACCAGCAGTGGGAATAACAACCTGTCACCTTTAGTTCTTCAGATGCCCACAACCTTTGACAACAACTACTACAAAAATCTGAGGAGCCAGAAAGGACTTTTGCACTCTGATCAACAGCTTTTTAATGGAGGTTCTGCTGATTCTCAGGTGAATACATATAGTACGAATCAGAACACCTCCTTCACAGATTTCGCTGCTGCCATGGTGAAAATGGGAAACATCAGTCCTCTAATTGGCAGAAATGGACAGATCAATAAAAACTGCAGGAAGCCCAATTGATAGCCATAGCAAAAAAATGAACATTTTTGGCATATATACTACATATATTGGGCATATCGTGCGATCATAGAATTCCACGAGAACATATCTTGAGGCATTTTGTCAACCAGTTGACGTGCTGTGTATGCTTCCACATTTTGGATGCATGTCTACAAGAGTACTTGCGATTACAACATCGGACAACAATGCGCTTTCAATTATGTTTTGATGGACGTCCATACTCTGCTGCAAAGCTTCCCAATTTCACACAGGCTGGGAGGATGCTGGCAAAGGCTGTGGAGTTAGGCTTTACAACTGCCAATTACATTTGCTTAAAGTTTCCAAGGCCTTCTCAATAAACCCATTTCGTGAATATCCATCCTCCTAGAATCATTTCCGTCAGTTTTTAGCTTCATACAAGCCCTTCTACTAATTCTTTTTGGGACATTCTATAACTTGCAGCGGTTGTAATGTAAACAACCTTGTAATTATAAGAAGCCAGTCTTCTGCCGGCTGCGTTCAGTCAATCTACACTGGGATTGATGTTAGCTCGTTGTTAAATTAAGTATATATGCATGGAGGTGTTCACAATTGAAATTAATTATAGCCTCACCTCATAATTTGCATCCTCACATTGACAATAGGAATGCTCCTCCTCCCTAGTGGAAGACAAGTTGATGCAGGTTCAAACCAGGAACCACCTCGTAGTTGAGCCCTGCAACTTCAGTCCAGCTCTTCCGTTTATTTCATAATTATTATTGAGAGGATGGAATGAGGAGAGGGTGGTGGCGATTCGAGCTAGTGATTCTTTGTCTTGCCCCCTCTCTCTATTACTCTATCAATCTCCTTTTTATCTCCATCTCTCCCAGTTTATCTCCCTCTTTCTAAATTTCTCTCTACATCTTTTTTTCTCTCTTTTCTCTCACCTCCCTCTCTCTACCTCTTTTATCTCCCTCTCCAATGCTTTATCTTTATTTTGATATTGCCCTCTATGCTGTATGTATTTTAATAAAAACAAACCAAACAAAAATAATATGTGACATTTTCATTAAAGAGACTTTCTTTTCAAAATAAAAACTTAGATCTACTTTTATGGTCACTACTTGCATAAGAGTCACTTTGATATTATGTATATCATGTTTATTTCAATACATAATATTTTTTCCACAACATCTCTGAGACACCAATGAACTAGAATTTAGAATACTACAAACTCTGAACATTTCATGTTATTACAAAATAAAGGCCCATTTTGACCATTACAAAATTATATCAGCATCAAGCGAAATGTATGATGTAAAATAGCTTAACACTAAAAATGCTTTGGTAAAATCAAGTCTATGTTATGTATGTTATCCACCATAACTACATATCAACCTATGTTGAGGTCCTTATCAATGCATTAGCTACAAAGGACTTCATCTAACACTTTTTCTCACAAAATAAAATGAAGTTTTTTAACATGAAACATGCACTATTTAAAGTGCAATCAAATCATCTGCTCTATGAAATTGAATCCGATAAGTGGCACTTGGAGTTGGTTAATTGGTCTTGCAATTCATTCTGCTAATCTATACAAACAATAAAAAATATTTAATAGTAACTCTTGTTGAAACCTATCAATCTACTTTATAGACATGTCTACAAATTTATTTAATATTATCTTTTGTATTATTTTTAAATGTTTGTTTAATTTGTATGAAATAAAAAATAGAAAGGACAAACAATGGTGAAGAGAAAGAACAAAGAATAAACAATTGATTCCTAAAAGGTACAACAGTATTATTGTGGTTTCCAAGCAAAAATAACCAAATAACTTGTTTTGTGCCACCAATTGTATTTTGTAGCTACTTGGTATTTATCGAAAATGTCTCTCGCTAGGAATTAATGATCCTTGTAAAAGAAACATTACCAAGCATGTAGAAAAGGTTTCGTCATTTTTAGTAACTCACCAACAACCTCCATTTTCAATCCTACCAGCATAGTTACCAAATATTTCCCTTCTCTTGCCCAGATACTCGTATCCCCATAACCGTATTCCATAAGCCAAGATACTATGTTTGGATTTATTTTCATAGGAATCCATATCTAAGCCATACCTAAACACCTAGGGGAGAGGACCCAGTAGTTGAGCATATTTCAATAGTTGTGAGGGTACTTGTCATAATGTGTTCAATAATAGAACATATTCTCACACCAAGACACCATTTCTGCTATTATTTTTCTTCAATTATCATTAACTATCAGATTTGACAACTATAGTAGTATTAAATATTTTTAATTTGCAGTATACATGCATCCATAGAAGACACAACTACACAAACACCTTAGTTAAATGGCGGTGACACCCAGATACCTAAATTTTAAAAGATAGAATGTATCTTTAGACCCATATAGAATGGAAGAAAGAGCTTCACCAACGTAGATACTTGTATTAATATTGGTATCCCTCTTCACTTTTAAGTTGGCTATAGAGCCAAGGGGGGAATCCTCCTTAGAGCTCTCTTTTGTTATTAATCCTCTAGATTTCTCCTAAGTTCTCTTCCTTTAAGATTTGTGGTTAAGTTCTTATTCTGATATATGAAGAAGGATTGTTTGTGAAAAGAAGGTTTGAAATAAGTTTGAATTTCTTCTATTTACTTCTCACCAGTGCTTTTATCTATCAGTCAAATTATATCTATCATCTTACTAACATACTATTTTCTTTGAGAAATTATCATTTCATTTAATGTTTTAATCCCTCACTTGAGAAGGATAAGAGAATAAAATAACTAAAGGATAGTGCATATGTGAATCTAAAAAAAAAATCATGGCATACATCTTTATTACAAGGAATTCAATATTCCATTAAAAACTATTATCATTGGTCCAAGATTTATCAAAGATATAGCCACCATACTAGGTGTCAACATCCTTCTTCATGTAAGGACTACTAATTGGTCCACACATCTCCACATGGATATACTACTGTTCTTACAAGCTTTGAATGTCATACACTATAGACTTTTCTCATCAATTTTTAGGTAGGAAGACATGAAAACATGAAGGTTGCAACACTTAAAGTGCAATCAAATGATCTACACATTATAAATATACATAAAAATTTATATATTAAATAACATCTTTTTTTTTTGTTCAAGTCAATGATGTCACACTTAGGAGATTAAATTTAAATTAAATAATATATAAAGTTAGTGTAAGTGAATACATAGTTGATTTGAAGCTATCACTTCTCTATTAAGACCTTTGTTACATAGACAACATCATTTGCTAAATGACCTATCAATTGACCTCATGTACTACATAATTATATTAAAAAAATAAAACAATTTTTCCTAAATGATCTTCGGCGTACCCATTGCACTTGGGGTGCAATTGCTAGTTTAATTTCGCTTGTCACGGTTATCCTAAGAGGAATGTAATCAAACGTTACCCATCTGAAAACCAAAATGTGATTTATTTTCTGATCAAACACTCTAAAACCATCAAAATTTAGGCCTTGAATTTGAATTTCTTAGGATAGCATCTCACAATACGATAATTCGGAAGTTTACTTGACATATGATCGTGTGGGTGTGAAATAACAGGATCGTGCTTAGTCGATGCCAGTACAAGAAAGAAATTGAGGATTACCAAATTCGGGTTGATGAGGCTCATAAGGATCTAAGCACCCAAATGCTCCTATACATTATACGTTATGAGCAACGGCGGCGCCCTCGCGAGGATGGAGGTATACTTGCTTGCATTTGAACTATTTAAATGTCATTTCCTTGATTTTATATACCCTCCGTATTTTACCGACGACTTTTTCTTCTGAATTTTGCTCGCAGATGGTAAGGAAGAAGAAAATAGTACAAAAGAAGAAAGGGATAAAGAACAAGAAAAAGAACGCAAAAAGGAACGTCATGTTAAAGAAGTATTGAGATCTCTAAAATTGGAAGGAACGGAGAAACCTGTGGCTGTCGTGATAAATGGTGACAGCAGCCAAACCAAAACCAATTTGGCCGACGCTGTGTATGATTGTTTGGAAATGGACCTCTCTTTTCGAGGGTGGAAGTTGTGTCCTCAAAAACTCATTGAAGATATCGAACTAAACTCAAAAGCAGAGGAGTTGCATTCGAAGATTGTTGATGAGTTGGCAGAAGGAAATAAAAAGAAGAAATACAATAGAAAACAGTCACACATCATACAAAAAGAACCGGTCTTCATATACATTGATAATATTGTCCGAGCGCAGAATCTGAGAAAGATATTAGATATGGAGGTATTGCGTCCATGGAAAGTCAGGTTGCTTGTAACTTCTGTCAACAACGACGTCGTAAAGCTGCTGCTTGAGCACAAAGGATTTGAAGTCAGTGTGTGCCCAAAAGAAAATGAGGATATTGATTCCAAGTTTAGCAACGATCCACTGCTTCGAGAGATGATTGAAATATACGAAAGGAAACAAAACTAAGAGAGAGGTGATGGTAGTGGTCGTCATGTGTCTGAATTGGTGGTTAATGAGGATCTGGTGCAGACAGCTTTTCGTGTCGCCTTAGAAATATCATTCCTGAATCTTCCGGCATCAGCTCGGCAAGCATTTTTACATATTTGTTCTTTCTTCGAGGGATGGGACTCGGATGAGATTTCACTTACTCTGGGCCGGTTAATTCTGAAAGTACTAGAAGAAAATGCTTGGGTAAAAAGGAATGCTGGCAATCGGATAAGTGTTCCGGAAGTACTCCTCAAATTTAGCCGCTCACGAACAAACCGTGTGGAGCTCACAGATAGCAACGATCTCAATGCAACCCTGGAGGTAAGAAATACCCTCGCGATCAGATGGGCCTTTTATTCACAATGTAAGATTAAATTTTTATAACGTTCCGAAGCTTTATTTTTGCAGACAGCTAAGCAAATCAACGGAATATGGTTGCACAATACAGAGGACATGCCAGTTGAAGTACAGCTTGAAAATTTGAAGAGCGGGAGTCTTAAAGTTCTTTCACTGGGGCGTGGCACAGTTGTGAAGGGCGTTGTGAAGGCCACACGCTATGAGTCGTTCCAGCAACTTAGATTTTTACATACATGCAGATCGGTTGAGAATATACCATCCATCATGAACCAGGCAAAGCATTTGACCTACTTGAGCTCTGATGAAAAAATGATTTTAGATCATTCCCAGGCAAGTGCTCATTACTTGCATCTCTATTTACCACCCAAACCTTTGATTTGTGTGAGGACCCAGGGGTGATAAAATATTGAAGGGTTGTCCTTCCTACAATTTCTTAGTTTATCTAGAGTTTCAATGGATACTCTTGCATCAAAACTGCGCCATTCATTACAGCAGAACGGTCGTGTTAACTTTGTGATTTAACATTGTCTGTTAATTGATGAAATCTATTATTTTCCGCTAATGAAATTGATTTTTCATACATCATATGGTCCATTTATTCTGTGTGGTTGTGTATGTTTTCTTACATGAAGGAGCTACTTTGATGAATGGCAATACAATCAGTTTTAGTTTTAGTTACCTTATAGTCGTTTCATTCTTGGCACAGTTACCAACTGGACTGAGAGTTCTAAAACTGAGTGGGTATGAAGACTTCGAATATCATCATCCTGTTGGGCGTGAAGAAAATGACTGGAGCACATGGGAGCTGCAGAAATTGAAAATATTAAAAATAAAAAACTTCCAAAGATTCGGCATACCAGACACCAAAATTTTCAGGCCCTTTGAGAAACTTAAACAGTTGTCCATAACTACATGCAGTGTGGTAGAATTACCTGAAAGTTTGACTGAGATGTCTGTTCTCCAAAAGCTTGATCTGCTTGACTGCAAATACCTCCGACAGCTGCCAGAATCATTTGGGAACCTTTCATATTTAGCCAAGCTGAATTTAAGTTATTATACATCATTGAGACGACTTCGAAAATCCTTTGGACAGCTACAATCTTTAGAAGAGCTGGTTTTAAGTTATTGTTCAGCCTTAAAATATCTACCTCCAAGTTTTGACTTGTTGGGTAGTTTGAAGAAGGCTACATTTTCAAATTGCCATAACATCAAAGAGCTTCCCGATCGGTTTGAACTGTTGAGTTCGCTTGAAGAGGTTGATTTCTCATATTGCAACAATTTGAAATTGCTTCCAACCAATTTTCAGCTGCTTTCCTCATTGCACCTTCTGAACTTACACGGCTGTAGCAAACTAGAAAAACTCCCAGATAGTTTTCCTGAAATCCTACTGAAGTCAAAATCTGTGGCCGTAAAGCTGTCCGGATGCTCAAGTTTGACAGGTTTACAAGAAGAGTTTTGCTTTGGCAACCAGATTGAAGATCTCTCGTTAGCTTAGTGCACCAATTTAGAAAAGCTTCCAGGCCAAATTAATGAATCAAGGCAACTGAGAAAGTTGAACTTGTCCTACTGTGAAAATTTGAGTAAGCTTCCGCGACAATTTAGGCAGCTTACACGTCTTGAAGTATTGATTTTAAGCTCCTGTAACAAAGTGAGGAATTTGTGTGATGGCTTGAATGGGCTGAAGGCACTGAAAGATCTTAATCTCTCCAACTGTCCTGATTTGAAGGTTAACGTCATGAAATCACTGCGAAAAATAAAGAGTTTAAGAGTAGTGGATATTCGAGGAAGTCCGCAATTTAAGACAAACACATTGAAGATATGAACGACTCAATAGTTTTTTGTTTTAAAACAGATTTTAAAGCGTCCTTATTTTAGCTTTAGTTTTTAGCTTTTAAAGCATAATAAAACTGCATGTTTGTGTGCAGTTAGTCTTAGGCGTAGCTTTACTTTTAATTAGCTTTCTTTTTCTCTTCAAGCCTTGTTTTTATTTTAGCTTTCTTAGCTTTGTTCTTGTACAGCTTATTCGCTGTCCTCAAAACTCGTTAAATATAATTCTTTGTAACAGTGTTATACAATTTTCAATACAATACGGTTGAACAGAAATATAATACAGCCGATTATCTTATGTCTGCTGTTTCAGCTTCCTATTGAATTCTCTGCAAATTATAAGTTTTTGAAACAGTTTATCAAGTTATAGTTTTCTGTTAATCTCAGCTTTAGAATTAAATCTTTCATTTGGTATTAGAGCAGGTTGCAGAATTTTTTGATTGTGCAGATAGCAAGGTTAGAGAAGCAGTTATCTCCAAATGGCCAATAGAAACAGTTTACCATTTCAGCTTCCATTGTTTTTTGGAGATAACTATGATTATTGGAGTATCAAAATGAAGACCCTACTATTATCCCAAGAACTCTGGGAATTAGTGGAAGGAGGATACCTAGAACCTGTAGATCAGACTGCATTAAATGCCTTGACACAACAACAACGAAATCAGTTGAAAGAAGACAAAAAGAAGGATAACAAAGCTCTTTTTACCATTCAATCTGCATTGGATGTTTCAATTTTCCCCCGAATTGCTGGTATGACAAAATCAAAGGATGCATGGGAGGCTTTACAAATTGCATATCAAGGTACAGATAAAATCAGATTGGTAAGACTTCAAACTTTTCGAAGAGAATTTGCAAATTTAATGATGAGGGAAACTGAGTCTATTCATGAATTTATTACTAGAGCTCAAGGTGTTGTGAATCAACTTAGGATTCAAGGGGAAACAATAACTGAACAAACAATTGTAGAAAAAATTCTAAGATCCCTTCCTCCTAAATTTGATCCAGTGGTGATAGCCATTGAAGAAAGTAAAGATTTAACTACTTTCAAAGTTGCAGAGTTGACAGGTTCTTTGCAATCTCATGAAGAGCGTATGCAACGTTCTACAGAAAGTTTGGTGCAAGCTTTCCAGTCTTCTGTAAAACTTGAAGAAAAGTCTCCTTCCTCTCACACCACTAAATATCAAGGTGAATCTTCTTCTAATAATAGAGGACGAGGTAGAGGAAGAGGAAGAGGAAATAACAGAGGACGAGGACGAAGTTCTGTAGATCGAAGGAGTATCCAGTGCCGATATTGTGAAAGGTATGGTCATTATGAATCTGAGTGCAGAAAGAAGAAATCTGACTTGAATAAGTCAAGAGCCAATTATACAGAAGAGTCTTCTGCAGATACAAAGCATTCCACATTCTTCACATGCAATTTGGCAAAAGAACACCAAGAGGATGTCTGGTTCTTGGACAGCGGCTGTTCCAATCACATGACAGGTAAATCTGATCTCTTTGTCAAGTTAGATGATTCAGTAAGAAGTCAAGTTAAATTTGGAGATGATAAGGAGGTTGATGTAATGGGAAAAGGTACCCTTGCAGTCAAGACTAAGCAAGGAGAAACTACTCATATTCATGATACTTTGTTTGTGCCACAGTTACAACATAATCTTCTTGAGTATTGGGCAGCTTGTAGGAAAAAATTATAAAGTAGTGTTTGAAGATAACTGTTGCAAGATATTTGATAAATCTAACAATCATCATCTTGTAGCAAAGACTTGTATGACAGAGAATAGATTGTTTCCTCTCACATTGGTTTCTAGTCAGTTGCATGCACTCAAATCAACTACAGATGATTCGTGGTTATGACATCAACGATATGGTCATCTAAATTTTCAAGGGTTATCTTTGCTCAATAAAAAGAATATGGTAAGAGGGCTTCCTCCAATCAAGGCAAAAGAAGAAGTTTGTTCAGGGTGTGCATTTGGAAAGCATCATCGAGATAGTTTTCCGGTGAATAAATCTTGGAGAGCAAAATCTCCTCTAGAGCTTGTGCATGCTGACATTTGTGGTGACATGCAAGAGGAATCATTGGGTAAGAACCTTTATTTTTTGAATTTCATTGATGATTACTCACGCCACACTTGGGTTTATTTTCTTAAGCAGAAATCTAAAGCCTTTACATGCTTCAAGAATTTTAAAGCTATGGCTGAAAAACATAGTGGGTATCATGTCAAGATACTCAGAACAGATAGAGGGGGAGAGTTTACCTCTAATGAGTTTGCTGATTTTTGTATCAAGAATGGGATACAAAGACAGCTTACTGTTGCATATACACCTCAGCAGAATGGTATTGCTGAAAGGAAGAACCGTACCATCATGGAAATGGCACGAAGCATGTTGCAGACAAAAAATCTTCCAAATACTTTTTGGGGAGAAGCAGTTGCCACTACAGTATATATTTTGAATAGAAGTCCCACGAAAGTTGTTCAAAACATCACTCCAAAGGAAGCCTGGAGTGGTCACAAGCCTTCAGTGGCTCATCTTCGAGTCTTTGGATGTTTGGCATATGTGCACATTCCAGTTCAAAAGCAGAAGAAGTTGGATGCCAAATCCCAACTTTGTATCTTTGTGGGATATTCTATTGCAACTAAGGGATATAGATTCTATAATCCTGACACAAAGCAATGGATTGTTAGTCGGGATGTGATTTTTGATGAAGGGGGAGTATGGCAGTGGAAAGATGTTGTGCAGCAAAATCCATCAATAATCATAAACATGGAAGATAATACTATTCCTCCTCTCCCCACAAGCTCAAGTGGAAGTTCAAGCTCAAGTTCCAATCCTCCAAGTTCACCCAATTCTTCTAGTAGCACAAATTCAGATAGTGATTCACCTCCACCATCACCTCCACATCAGTTCCAAGAAAGGTACGAAGTTTGGTTGATATTTATCAGAGGAGTACAAATATAGTTCCAGTTGTTAATTTTGCTTTATTTAGTACAATTCAAGTTGAACCCTCTGTGTATGAAGAAGCAGTGAAAGAACCAGTATGGGTTAATGCTATGAATGATGAGATGAATTCCATTCATAAGAATAATACTTGGGAATTAGTGCAACTTCCCAAAGATAAACAGGTGATTGGTGTGAAATGGATCTACAAAGTCAAATATCATGCTGATGGTTCAGTGGAACGACATAAGGCAAGATTAGTTGCCAAAGGATTTGCACAAACTCCTAGGAGTGGATTATGCAGAAACTTTTGCTCCTGTGGCTAGACTTGATACAGTAAAGATTATATTGTCTATAGCTGCACAGTACAAGTGGCCAATATTTCAAATGGATGTGAAATCAACATTCCTTAATGGTTATATAGATGAGGAAGTTTATGTGGAACAACCTATGGGTTATGAAGTTCAAGGAAAAGAACACTTAGTCTACAAGTTGAAGAAAGCTCTTTATGGGTTGAAGCAAGCTCCTCGTGCCTGGTATGCTAGAATTGACAGTTATTTCATGAAGAAGGGATTCAACAGAAGCCACTAAGAGCCAACCTTGTATGTCCAATGTATTGGTAATGATATTCTCATAGTTTGTCTTTATGTTGATGATCTTATTTATATAGGTAACAACAAAGCTCTCATAGAGAAGTTTCAAGCAGAAATGAAACAAGAATTTGAAATGTCAGATCTGGGACTCATGCACTATTTTCTTGGTGTGGAGGTACTACAAACATCAAAAGGTATATATATTTCTCAAACCAAGTATGTTGCTGATTTGTTGAAGAAGTTTAGATTGGTGGACTGCAAAGCACTTGCAACCCCCATAGCAATTGGTGAGAAATTAACTAAGGAGGATATTAGTCCCAAGGTTGATTGTACTTTATATAGAAGTTTGGTTGGTAGTCTCATGTACCTCACAACCACTAGACCCGATATTATGTATGCTGTGAGCCTCATCTCTCGGTTCATGCAGGATCCACATGAGTCTCATTGGCGAGTTGCTAAAAGAATTTTGAGGTATGTGAGTGGTACACAAAATTTTGGAATTCATTATTCTCCCACTAAACAGTTTGAGTTAGTTGGTTACACAGATTCTGATTGGGCTGGTTCAGTGGATGATAGAAAGTCTACATCTGGATATGTTTTTTCACTTGGTTCTGGAGTTGTTTCTTGGAGTAGTAAAAAACAGGCAACGGTGGCTCTTTCTTCAGCAAAAGCGGAATACATGGCAGCATCATCAGCAAGTTCTCAAGCGGTATGGATGAGAAGGATATTGGCAGATCTACATTTGGTTCAGGAGCATCCAACCACCATTTATTGTGATAACAATAGCACTATTGCCATCACAAAGAATCCTGTGTTTCATGCCAGAACGAAACACATAGAGATCCGACATCATTACATCCGTGACTTGGTTCAAGATGGACAAGTGGAGTTGCAGTTCTATCCTACAGTTGAGCAAGTTGCTGATATCTTTACCAAGGCTCTTTCTACAGCAAGTTTTGTGGCCTTGAGAAATCAGTTGGGACTCACCCCTATTGATCATTCAGGGGAAGATTGAAGATATGACCAGGTATCATTTCTGACACCAAGAACGGTTTTATTTATAGGTTTATGTTAGTAGTAATTGAATTAATGGTACTTTTGAAGTCAGTATGAGCTGTCTGAATGAATTTGTTAAAGTAAAATAGATTTTTCTACATTATTAGAGTTGATTTGGCAGATAATAGTTGCCATGTAACATGAGAAAGCGGAGGTTTCTCACTTTATTTGTGCAGACTGACGAAATTATGCAGAAGCTATTGAGCAGCGCAGCATCAATTTTTTTTCTAAGACAAAGCAACTCTATTTGATCTCGATGGTACACCTTTCTTGCCTTCTACACAAATTTCAGCAGACACTATTGCATTTATTTTTTTATCACAACATATCCCGCTGGGATTGGCAGCTGCTCAAGAAAAATGTTGACGAGCTCTTAAAAAATTTGGTTCATATCCAAGTCATTTATGTTGGGAGATCTTTCAGTGAAGTACCATCAAAGTTGGCGGAGAGAATCGCTGCATACACACCCGAAAATTCTAAAGCTCTCTCGTTATTTGATAGATCCTTGTCAATGTCTGCAGGCCAGAGCCCTGACTTTTGGGAATTTGGCATATACATAATTAAAACAAAGGTTATAGAAGAGCCAAATGGGTTTAAGCACTTCCAAGACTGGGAAAGCATGTCTCACACGTTGATAGGAAAGGAATTCAACATTGGAAAGTACCGCCTCCTCGAAGAAAGATTGGCACAAAATATGGCAAACGTTTCTCCACAATATCTCCAACAACTCTTAATGACAAAAGGGGATAAGGAGTTATCCATGGAAAAAGAGGTGACCGATTTGGATTTGATAAATTTACTCTATCTTAAGACCTTAGGGTAAAATGTTGGATACATTTTTTTCATTTTTTTCAATGGGATATTGCAGTTGTTGCACTGGACAGAAGAGAAGAAGAAATTGAATCCAATCGAAGAGAACATCAAAGAGAAGGTATTTAATTCCGCTGGTTCAAAGTTTACATATGGTAAAAGATTGAAGATGCTTATTTTTCTACATTTTAAATCAAATGTTGCAGGTGACATTCAGTGATCTTCAAGAGAATATTGTTTTCTTGCTCATTTCAACGCTGGAAATTTCTCAAACTCAAATTTCCTTTCTGCAAGAACTGTATAGAGAGATGCAAAAGGCCCAACAGGAGTCCAGTTCCAAAGTTGAGTGGGTTTGGGTTCCAGTCGCCATCCCTAACGAGAATGTTTCGAAATTAAAGTACACGAAGCTAGCAGATCATATGCCAGGGGTAGTAATTTCAGATCCGTGGATCATCGAGCAATCAACTGTCACTAAATTTTTTAGGGATAGATTCGGTTTCCGTGAAATGCCAATACTTCTGAGCTTGGCTCCCGGGGGTCGTATTTCTACAATGGATGTCACTCCAATGGTCGCAAAGTTGGGGTCAGAAGCATGGCTATTTATCAATAGCAACGATTTCTCAGAATACGATAAAAAAGAGATCGCCAAAGTGCGCGAACAATCCCACCTTAGCTTTCTCTTTCAGCATGTTAAGGTAGGTAGATCGAGTTACGCTTAGCAGTAAAACTTCGTGTTAAAAGCATACTGAAACGCTGTAATTTTTTTTCGCAGGTTCGTGGCATTGACTTGAGTAAGCGTCAAATGACATGCTTATGTGGTGGAGATCCAAAGAAGATACGTGACTTTTATAGCACAAAGTTAAGGCTCCTAGAAGGAAAAACGAGTTTGAAAACTCTCTATGTTGGCAGGGGGGACTTTCTGACTGATCCTGATAGCAGAAAGGAAGAAGCAGCATTGCAGGAAGAGAATGGTAATTTCTCATGGTCGAGCTTATGCTTTGAGGATATGAAAAGATTCTGGCACCACATACATTATTTGGTTTATCTGATAGCGTGTCAAAAGGAGCAGGAGATTAAAGAATCGGGGAGCCTTCAGAAAATGCTGGTTACTCTTCAGAAAATGCTGCTTGCTCTTCTGTCGCTTGACTGCTTAGCCAGAAGAAATGGTACCGTGTGGATGATGGCAATTGACGACACCGGGTATAACATCTTGACGGCAAGAGGAAAAGACCTGGTGGAAACATTAGCTAGAAACATAGAGCAGTCAAAGAATTCATCAGTAGCAATAGCGAATGGGGTAGTGGAAGTGCTAAGTTCAGAAAAGTAAGGGGAAGAGGGACCATGGATAAAATTGCTACACAAAGACGAGAGTGAAATACCAAGTGAAGGGGGGCAATGCAAAACCACGGGTGAGCTATTGATTCAAACTGAAGAGGGAGATAAAGGTTTGAAGATGCGCTATGGCTCACAGCACATCCCTCATCACAAATTGTGGAACAAGTCTCAGCTAACAACTGTTGCTCAATGTGCTACTATGGAGACCCTGCGTACCAATGTGATATGTGTGCATGTTTCAGCATATGCCAACAATGCTACATCTCCCACTTCATTGGAAGGAGCAAAGGTGAACGAGCAGGGAAAATAACTACTGAAGTTGGCCAGCACTAGTCAGTCGTCACTCTCGGTTTACCTTCTATGCTATTTTCTGTAACACGGGTGAGCTCTTCCAACTATAGCATAAAAAGATTTCTTTCCACGGGATTTTACTTTCAATTTATTTTTGATCTGTAGCCAAACATCGCCTATATATTGTTGGTCACAGGTTTTATAAAAATATTTGGCACTTGGGATAGTTTGAACCATCACTTCAGCAAGTAGATAAACTAAAAATAGTTTTCCTTCAAGTTGCAGGGAGGGCATCTATGCACTTCTGTTTACCGTACCTGTTAATATGGCAGACTCTATGATGATTGGTTTATAATAAAGTTATGATGTTACTCTTGCCTCATAAATAATGATGCAGACGCTATTATGATTGGTGTATAAATAAAGTTTGCCCGTTCGAGATGTAGTTGCTCTTGCCTTTTAGTGTTTACATATTATGGTGTTACCATTGTCCAAGGAAAAGCGAGAATTTGATGTCACTTGATTAAACATGGATAAGTAATTAAGCACGACATTGTGTTATATACCGTCGTCGTATAGAGAGTGCACCAATATATAAAATAGCACAAAATTAATTCGAATTATAATTCATATATCAGTTGTGACTTTGTACCCCTTTGGATTCGCACTGATCTAGTCTATATTTATTCCAATCTCAGAAAATTGAACAAATTAAAGAATCAACCAATGATTGGTGTAAGTTTACCTCTCAATAAATAGTTGCTCTTGTCAATTGGTGTTTAAAAATAAAAGTACAGTGTTTCACTGTCTAAAAAATAACAAGAATTTTCTGTCATAATAATTATGCACAACACTTTGTTATATACGGTGACTTATATACAGTTGTCATAAGTCACCGTATATAGAGTGTGCCAATATATGAAATAGTAATAAAAAAATTAGAATTAAATTTTTTTATCATACTTGAAATTATATCCCATCTAAATGTTATAGAATTAAATCGGAGTAATTTAGTAAATTTATTATATTCTATATGAAATTTTTAATATAATATTATATCTGAATTCAATATGAATGTATTGTATTGGATGCGTTGGATTGAAATATAATTCTTGATAAAATTTGATCTTAAATATTATGAAAGGGAAAATTACTTAATGGTGGAATACCTCATCAGCCATAAGGAATTCAAGGTTTGAATCTTAGCTTAGCCAATATTTCCATCATTACAACTACTTTTTGTAAACATGGATTTTAGATAAATTAGGATTACAATTTGAATGGTAAGAATAAGTTCTTCAAAGCTGATCTTGAGCTTTCATTGGGAATCCCATAGGTGCTCTTTTCACATGAGTAAAAAATAAATTTGTCCCAAAAATGGTAACTCAACAACTTATCCGAGAGCAACATAGTTTTTAGATAAATTAGGATTACAATTTAAATCCTTAAATTTTTCAAATAAGTTCTTCAATATTGATCTCGATCCTCTTTTGGGATTCCTAAAGGTGATCCTTTTCACATGGGAAATATTTATCCCCAAAAATGTTAACGTAACCACTTGGTCAAGAGTAATTATGAAATTTCTTGATAGGTATGAAGCTTGGACAATACTTGGCATGGATTTGTCTCTTCTTTTTTAATTAAGTTGGTGAATGGGATACATGTTCCATTTATGTGGTAATATAGTATGCATGATTGGATTGTATCCAATGCATTATTTGTGCATAATCAACTTATCTTGTAAAGATATTAAGCACTCTCCTTACCTTTTATATTAATAACAATTGTTGAAAGTATACTTATAGGAAAAATGTTGCTCACTCACAAGTTTTGTATGAATCATTCTAAGGGTGCATAATGCATTAATGAAGTGCTTGTATTGAGTTACTTCTTATCACTTAGTGTTGGGTCTTGTCAGTGTTTTTTAAGTTTATTTGGCTTTGGATAGGGCCTAGGTGGTATAGTTCAAAGGCTAGTCTTCACTTTCTCTTTTAACTAGAAGAATCTTGAATATGAAATGAATCCAAATAATTCATTATGTAGTGAGTTACACTTTTTTGAATGTATAAAATTAATATTGTAAACAATATCATAAAGCTAAGATGCATTGGAATTATGATATTGAGTATCCATCTTTACTAGTAGAGAATATCAATTATATGTATAGAAGAAGTGACAAGTTTCTCAAAACCCAAAAGAAAAATTCTAAGAATAATGAAACCTATTTTACTTAAAATTATTCAAATTGAATTAAAGATTCATAATATGAAACATACAAAAACAAGAAAAAATACTATGCAAAATATTTTATAAAAACCATGATTGAATGTCCATATAATGTTTAAATTAACAAACCATCATTAACCAAAACTAATAATTTATGAATTTAAAATATAAAATTTTTAGTCCATCCTATGTCTTAATGATGAGCATGTTGGGGCTTAGTTAGATTTTAGAGTTGATTACTTTGTTCAAATAATTGAGGTTTTTTCTTATTTTATAGTCTCTTTCAAACCTTGGGCCTCAATGTGGACCTAGAAACTAAGGTTCTAGTTCCATTTTCCTCTTTCCCAATTCCCTCCTATATTCTACTTTATTTAATATTCTTATCCCTTATTCTTTGTTGGATGTTAGGTCGCAAAAGTGACTTGGAACTTGGAACTTTAGATTCTAAGTTTTACTATCCTCCCAAAACCCACCTCTTTCTTAGTATTTCTTTTGTTCCTTCTTTAACCTTGGGTATTGATATAGGATCTTGGAACTTTATGTTCTAGTTCCTATTTTCTTCTGTAAGCATATCCCCTACACTCATCTTAGGTTTTTATTAGACTTTAGGTCTTAACAAGAACCCAAAACCTTCACATTTCTTCTTAGAAACTGATCCTTGACAACCGGTTCTCCTACTAGACCTTAGACCTTGATTGAAATACAAAGCCTTAATTTTAGGCTCAAATTGTCTCTCTACCTCTACCCTTCACAATACCCATTAGACCTCCAACTTCACTCAAGATTTAAAATTTATGCTTGCAAGTTCCTTTTCTAACTTGAGATCTAACTCATGTCACCTTTTGATCCATCTTGCAATTCCTTCCATACTCCTACCATCTTCTAGTGTCAAGTCCAAGTTTGAGTTCTTAGTTTCTTCTTTGGGCTCGACACTGGGAAATTCGGTTGCATTCTAGTTTGTTGTGAGATAATTTTTCAACATATTTTTTGTGAACGTAAACATTATTTGATGAATATGATAAAATTATAAATGTATTACAATTTATTATAATAGATCATTTCATGCTTTCTTATGCAGTTGTTCGAATTGTTAATGGATAGGTAAGTATGTGGAAATATGAACAATGTATTTTAATAGCATTTGGATGCTAGATCAATTTTTTTTGTTATTATTCGATTCCATTTATCCTTGCTAGTTGCAAATTTGTACCCCCTTGGATTGGCATTGGTCTTATTTTTATTTGTTCCAATCACACAAAATCAAGTAAATTAGTTGAAAAATAGTGTTAACAAATATTCTTAGTTTAATTGCAACACATTTTTCATAGAAAAATAGGTTAGGAAAATTAACAAACATTTATTAGTGATTTAAACTATGCATAATGTTTCTTGCCTTCCATTATGTACTCATTTATTTGGTGTTCAAATGATTTACATAAAGGTCTTTAAGGTGGCTATTTTTTCTCGATCTAGTGACAATATTTGTTGAATGCATAAAACAACTGAGAGGGGGCGGGTGATTTAGTTGTAACTTATGAAACATAGAAAAAGAGAGTAAACCCAAATGTGTGATCAAATTTGTTTAGCTACTTTTTTACTAGATGTTTCACTCAATTATGAGAGATAAAATGCATAAATAACAATTAGAAAAAAAACCTAACTATTATAATGGTAAAAAGGAAGGTTTTTAGATGATGACATGATGTGTACCTTTCTACAAAAATGTTGTTTTGGGCCTCACTAAGAACTCATTTTCCTAGTGGTGAATGGGTCCTTGTTAGGAATCTATAAAATCAGTTTCGAGATCCCATTCTTCAATGTGTGCACTCCTAGATCTCAAGTGTTCAAATCCAAAAAGTTGGAAATAAATTCTTGTTGGATAAATGTCGTTTCAAGCCTCAATGAGGACTCATTCGCCTAGTGGTGAATGGGTCCCTATTAGGGTTTTGAAAAAATCACTTTTAGGATCTTGTTCTTCAATGCTTGCACTCCCAAATCTTAGGTGTTCAGCTCCTAGAAGTTGGAAATAAATTTTGCAGAGTACTTTCCATGATTTTGCAGTAAAGATGGTAACATTAGCAACTTTGTAACTTTGAAATTTTTTCTCTCCAATTGATCTTCAACCTAAAATCTGCAATCACACATCAAAGGACAAGAAAAATTATTGAATTTTAGGGAATAGGGGTTTTCCTTTGTCAAACTCCATTTTGGTAATTAAAACTTGTAACATTTGAAATAATGCATAAAGGAAAGATGAATGAACAATAATGTGTAAAAACTCACCAAACCTCAATTGAACCTTGGAGTAAGGAATGTAGATCTTGATCTTGAATTTTGATGTGAAACAATTTTTGAATTGGATCTCTAATACTACATCAACGCATTAGCTCAACAAAATGCATGATGCACTATGCTTTTGACATGATGATATGACCTTTGATTGCTAGAATAAACTTCAATAAACTGCCCTTGAAATTCTTTGAAATGCTCTCTTGTATGCTCTTAAGAACCCTTGAAATTGCTAGGTGAAACTATGTGAATTAACCTTATATTTATACTTAACTTAAGATTTAATCTTGAAATTCAAATAACACAAGCCAACATCAAATATAAGATTTGATAATCACTAAAATACTGCCAAGAATATGTTCAAAAAGAGGTGTCCTATGTTAAGGAGGACCCATGTGCCATAGGGAGAATGGGTCCTAGCATGCTTAACTAGGACCTGTTTCAGGGAATTTGAAATAACATGCCAAAAGGGGGTCCTAGGACCTGGTGAGGACCCATTTTCTAGGTGGTGAATGGGTCCCAAGTCACTATCCTAGGACACAAACCTTGCAAATTTAAGTGTTCTAAAATATTATTAATGAGTGTTGAGCTTTATCCCTTAGAAAATGCAATAAATAAGGCTTGGATTTGAATTTAAGGGTCCAATTAATCTCAATTAACTTCAATTAATTAATTAAAGCCCTAGATTAGTGTGCAAGTATAAAGAAACACTTTACAACACCCTAAATAAGACATCATTCAGTCCATTTAGTTAAAAAGGGGCCATAAAATCAATGTGAATGTGTAAAACACATTACAACACTAAATCAAGGCAACATTGAGCTCATTTATCATTAATTAGTTCCAAATTAAGGAAAAAAGGATACTTTTTCTAGTACTACACCTTAAAACTTCAAAACTCTCACAAACATTCAAATCCACATTAATTCAATTAACCCTTAATCTATTAGAATGGTTTATCATGAAAGTAGATAACAAAAACAAAACTAAAGCAACACCATGCAAAATTGAACACCAAATTTATGTGGAAAAACCAAGAAGGGAGAAACCACAGTGAGGATTAGCTCACAATATAAAGTAATATCAACACCAATTACAAATGGCTCACTGCCTAGAAGAAAGAAAGGCACACTACTAGAATAGAAAAGAAGATAGAGAAGAGTGTTACAATTAGAAATCCATCTTGATGCAATAGAAAAATTCGACCACAACATCACCAAAACCTTTGTAGCCTTACTGAAGAATTATAAATACCTTTTGCTCACTATATTCAGTAATCTAATACATGAAATCTCACATTGCACTTCAAAAATTCATACCTTACAACTCTAAAATTCACATCATTCACATCACACACATCTATCTTATCATCCCTCAAAAACTCAACACATATTTATCCAATCTTCAACCTTGAAAGCATTCTCCAAGGTTGACTATGCACCTCAACCGTACACATTTAAATTAGGTTGACACCTAAACATTCCTATAGTGGAAAGGAATGAAGGTAGACAACAAGACACCTTCACTTGGACCTAAAACTACTCATACATTGCATGCCACACATCCACACACACCAAAGAAACTACAAAAATAGTGTAAACACCTAAGGTCGGTTGAACCTGTGTTAACACCATTAAAATTTAAGTACAGGCTTCCTCAAAACCAAATATCTCTTGTAGATCACACACCATGCTTGAAAATAATCTAGAATACTCCATGAAAACCTTGAAATCCAACATATTCCTTGCAACAATCTTCACTTGAAGAATGTACACACCTAGTACATTTAAAAAATCATGCCATACACAGTTACTCAAGAAACCAACTTCTAGAGAACCAAACCTAAAAAAAAATCAACTAAAGAATGATACAAACACTATCAACATCCTTCTAGATCCATAAGACTTGAAACCACTCTACAAAGAAATAAAAATAAAAAATATTTCTCCCCCACATCTCTGCAATGCATAGTTCACACACTGGTGAACACAACTTCCTCTGCACAATAATCTAGCATGCCAAATTCTAGATGCAACATTTATGAACACATCTAATCAACATATACAAACTACACATGCATACCTTCAACATAGAAGAAATTTGGAGAAAAATAAAAACACTAGTCTACAACCCAAAACAACACTGCAACATACTATTTCCTCATTTTATTTAAATTTTCTCAAAAGAACTTGAAACCAAGCACTAGAGACACACCTTCAACATCTTCAACACTTTCTCATCACCATCAAGTCAACTACAACATATTAACTCAACCATACATCCTTTGAAAAAAAGCTTATCAAATAAACACTAGAGGTTGACACCAGTAGTTTGTTGATGACAACATAATGCAATTAATCAAAGCATCATTAGAGACAAAATCAAATCAATAATTATTCACACCCTTGCAACAATCTCATGCTCATAAGGCTGACACCAATGAAAAGACCAAAAGTTGTTGACATAATTGAAAACACCAACTACACATACTTGCAACAATATTTGATGTCAAGACATTATATTTGGTTTATATGTCACTACCTTGGTTATCTAATTGTTTATTTAAACCTTTGGAAACACCTTCTTAAGCCTATGTTGAGCTCAAAGAGTAGGATATTAAAACCATTCTTGTTTATTTTTCCTTAAAATATCTATATTCTATGGATGAGCAATTTGTAGTTTCATAATGATATCCCTAGCCTTGCAATTGAATAATATTTTTGAGGAAGTCGATCTACAATTTTGGGAACCAAAAAATGGTTTCATTGATAGGGATACAATTCTAAGACACATAAAATCATTAGAAAATTGTAGTGACCATGTGTATTTATTGCTGCTATTTCTTTTTTAATGCAATAATTTTATCAAGAAAATTATCATCTTTCTATTCTTGGAGGTGGTGGATCTATTGGAACCAACCTATATTTAAGTAACACCAATTTAACCTAGTCATGGATGGAAGAAGATAACAAGCATATGAACTATAACATTGTAAATTGTCCAACTTGATAATTTTACACTAGATATTGCTCTGTATTATGTGTTAGGACCTAATCGTGCTCCTAATTTCCTAAATTATGAATTTCATGCCCCATTAAGTCATTTATAAAAAATCTAATATAAATAACCAAAATAGGTATTTTATATTTTTCCCTCAATAATTTAGATCCCAAGAAGTGAGTCTACACAAGGGTGCCTAGGCACCCTTGTCCCCTGAAGATGTCCCCAAATTTAAATATGTCAAGGTTGGAAATTTATTATTTGTATTTCAAATCCTAAATGTTGACCATTGATATTTAATTTGTTGGAAATTAGATTAATTGCATATAAATACCTAGTCATTTCATCATTTGAAAACAAACTGGTAGAACTAGCAAGGAGAAATATCAAGCAATATTAAAGCACAATTATTATCATGTCAAGAGTAGAATTTGTAGAATTATTGTAGTCTTTAAACATCAAATCATCATGTCATGTTTTATGTAATTTTTTTCATGTTTATGCATGCATTTTGTTTGTGAGTACTTGTAGTCATGAAAAAAGTATCCCTTGCTTAATTTGGGAATTATTAATGATAAATTGGACTTAATATCACCTTGATCTAGTGTTGTGATGTATTTTATACATCCACATTAGGTGTTTGGCCCTTTTAAAGCTAAATAACTTATCTTTTCCTTAATTTAATGTTGTAAAGTGTATTTATTTACACCTTCACATTAATTTTAGGAGGCTTGTAAAATAAATTGGACCTAATCTAGAGTTGTAATGTGTTCCACACATTCACATGGGATTTAGGGCCCTTCTCAGCTAAATACACCCAATTTTGCCTTAATTTAGTGTTGTAAAGTGTATTTATTTACACTTTCACATTGGATTTTGGATCCTATTGCATTTATAATCTTTATATCATCATTAATAGGCCCCTATGACCCTATATTATGAATCCTAAAGCATATTTTAATAAAAAACATGAAAAAATTAATAAATAAGCCTAATTTACACACTCCCCAACATTTTAGCAAGCAAAATAGGCCCTATGGGACCCATTCGCCACTTTAGGAAAATGAGTCCCATCTAGGTGGGACTCATTCACCATATATGGTGAATAAGTCCCATTTGGCCTATTTTTGAGGTTTTAAGCGAGAAAATTTGGTTTTAAGTTCAAGTTTCTTCTATGTTGACCCTTGGGATCGAATAAACAATCATTTGAGTGGATTTCATATATAAAAAAGCTCTCAAATCACTATTTCACATAAGCCTACATGATATGAAGCCGAGCAAGCAAGAGTTAAGCATCCCAAGTCTTCACAAGGTCATTAAGATAGCTTTCAAGATCATTTATAAGGAATTCAAGGGAAATATTCTTCATCAATTATTGCAACAATCCAAGATCTATCACCATGTCAAATATTTTCAAGCATCAAGCATGTTATTGAGCTAGTGTTGTGATGTAGCATTGAAGATCCATGATCATGCATTGTTCTACACCTATTGTCAAGATCAAGATCTATATCCTTCATGGCCATTTCATGTTGAGTTGTAGATTTATAAGACATCATTTACAAGACATCATTCAAGGTATCATTGTTCATGTTTCATATCCTATATTTCATGTGTTTCATGTCCTTGCTTCATTGTTTCATCATTTGGCTTAATTATCTAAAAGGGGTTTGACCAAGGAAAACCCCTATTCACTAACAATCAACAAGTTTTCTCCTCTTTACATGTGTGATTGCAAATCTAGGTTTCTTAGAGCTTGGAATATTATTGAATATTAGTTTACAAGCTTGTTGAAGTTGTCTCCCCATTTGCAAGGTTATAATCTTCACTAAAATGCCATCTATTAGAGTTTTGGATCCTAAAACATGGAGAAGTACATTGAGCAGACTGAGAAGAAAAAAATTCAAAATTTGAATTCTTGGAAAAGAAAAATGGTACTAATTCACCACAAGTGGTGAATGAGTCCCACTATAGGTGATTTTTCAGATATTTTTTACAGATTTAGATGCCCTTTTGTCTGAAACCTGCTCCTGTGCAAAAATATAGAACTGAGACTGATTCACCTAGAATGGTAAATGAGTCCCACTAGGTCAAAAAGTTAGAATTTTTAGCATTTCAGAGCTCCTTCCAGTCATCTTCGAATTCCCAGGTGCACACATTTCATTTCACAACTTTTTATTTTGTTTTATATGCATTTTTAAGTCATTTAGTTCAAGTTTGCATCATATTAGGGTTTTGCATTTCATCTTCCATTTCATTGTCTTTTCCAAGTTTAAAATTAGTGGTGAACCCCTCATTAGTTTACATTTGGCTGCTAGGATAACCCTATTGCAAGATCTCTTTTGTGCATTGATATTAAGTCATTTAGTTCAAGTTTGCATCATATTAGGGTTATCCTTGAGTGGAATCTTGAAAGTGGGTGTGCTCTATGTCTAAACCATACAGTGGCACTTAATAACCCCATTTTCGTTGGTCCCAGTACTAATGTTTGAAGATCTTCAAATCTAGTCAAGCCAAATTGGAATTAGGCCTTGAGGTGATGTCTATGACTTCAATTCCATAAGGATATCATATTTGAGTTGAGATTTGTAACTAGTTGTTGATTCATCATTAATTTATCATTTAGCCTCTATCCCTCAAAAGGATAAGCTCTCTTTATCATTGATTTTTCCATTATGGAGGTAGAAATATCAATACATGATTTGACCAAGGAAAACCCCTATATGGCACAACTCTTCCTCTCTTTCAATGTGTAGACCTTATACATCTAAAGAATATTGGAAGAATATTGAAGATGATTTTCTCATTGATGCATTCAAGCCCTACAAGTTGAGAAGATAAGGAAACTTGATTATCTTGGTAACAGATGAAGATATGACAATAAGATCAGGAAGGAAGAAGCCACATACCAAGGACTTGAGGACTATGAAAGAAGATTTTAGTTTCAAATATCTAATCTATGGCTCCCTAGGCACCCTTGTGCAGTCAAATCAAGATCAATTTCAAATCATAGGTGCACACATGCCCAATATATCTATGTTTGGTCATTAAAATTGCTGTCAATTTCCAGATTATTTATATTCATATTAGAACAATGCATTTTCATAGTTAAATATTTGCATCATTATACTCTTGTTGAATATACACCAAAATATTGAGAGAGGGGTGAATTAGTATTCTATCAGATCTCAAAAAATTTAAAAGAAAAGAAACTTCAAACTCTACAACATAAGAAAGAACATGAAAGATAGAAAAAATGCAAAACACAACATAACACCAGATGTGTACATGGAAAAACTCAAAGGAAAAGAAACACAGTGAGAAATGTTGCTAGGAGCTATTGTCCTAATCCAACCTCACAAATGAATAACTATTACGACTTTTTTTTAGAGCTACAAACCAAGGAAGCTACAACTCCCTACTCCGAGTACAATCTCAGGAATGATTATAGAATGATAGTCCGTACACTATTGAAAACTAACAATTGTGCTCAATCCTTTTGATAATTTTAATTCTTCTTTTTCCCTTTTATTTTTGATGATTACAATTTTGCTTTGTCACTTCTACAAATGTCTTCAACTGTAGTTCTTTGTAGCTTATAGGATCACTACTTTTAGCCTTCATGAAGTTTTTCATTTGGCTTACTACCTCCAACAAATAATTAAGCACCTTCTTCACTTCCTTTCCATCACAAAAATATGTTCAAGATGAAATTGGACAAGAACTTACACTTTCGTTCTTTCTCTTTCAGTCACTTATGCAATTTTCATCATGTTGCACATATCTATCAACCAAGATCAACTAGGTTTACAATTTCTATATGATATTACATTGATTGCAATTCACATGGAGGCCTACATTTATAATAAAATATTACATTTACAAGTCAGCTGAAGATAAAACAAATAATATCAAACGTGTAGGGGGTAAGACCCAAAAGACTACATGCAACACTAGGAAGAGGAAAAGGCCTTGAAAATTCCATAAAATTATTAACCTAGTCCTAAACACTCTTCACACCTTTAGTATTCAATTAAAATCATCTACACACTTAACAAATTCAAATTGGGTCATCCTTAAGCAAGAACACATGAAACTTGTAGCATATCATCCTTCATGACATTGGTGATACACATGAATGATAAAGCATTGCATGTTCTTCTCATAGATGAATTTACATGACCCATATAATACCTTTGAACCCTCCTTAAAATCCATGCAATCTTGAGCTTGTGGCACACACCCTCAACATACCTTAATTGGCCATGCAAAATCATAATCTAGTAGAACATCCATTCCAAACCACAACTTGTTCTAGAGGAAACAATAAACACATTGCGGAGAAACAAAAAACATAACATGGTGTTTATGAATACTCTCTGTAGATTCAAAAAATGTCATCATTCACATTTTCACAATTAATTTGGGGATGATTAATGTTAAAATGAACTTAATGTCACCTTGATCTAGTGTTGTAATGTGTTTAGCACATTCACATTAGGTCTTGGGTCCTCTTTAAACTAAATAAACCCTAAATTTGCATTAATTTAATGTTTTAAAGTGTATTCATTTACACCTTCACATTAAATTTAGGGCCCTTGGACCTAATTTTCCCTTAATCTAGTGTTGTAATGTGGTGTACACATTCACATTAGATTTAGGGAACTTTTATGCTAAATAGACCTAATTTTTACTTAATTTAACATTGTAAAGTATATTTATTTACAGTTTCACATTATGTTTTGGGCCCTCTTGCTTTTATGTCCTTTATATATCATCCTTAATAGGCCCCTAAGACCCTATATTATGCATCCTCGGGCTTATTTCAACTGAAATCATGACAAGATCAATAAATAGACTTAATTTCTTAACTCCCTGACACTTTCTCTCTCTTAAAAGGTCTTGTGGGACCCATACACCACCTTGGGCATATGAGTCCTAGCTATATGGGATCAATACACTAGGGGTGGCGTAAGAATCCCATTTGGATCCTTTTTAGGGTTTTTGAGTAAGAAATCAGGGTTTTAAATTCAAGTTTTGTGAATGTAGGCCTCTGGGATCTAATAAATGGTAACTTGGATGGATTGACTATATAAACAAGGTCTCAAATAATTATTCATTAATCCTTCATGATATCAACATAAGCCGCCAAGAATTAAGCATTCCAAGACTGTATGTCAGATCATTTCTAAAGCATTCAAAATCCTTTAGATAAGGAATTCAAGGGTAGAATTCTTCATCAATTGTTGCAGCAATTGAAGATCCATCATCATGTCAAGATCATAAGGTATCAAGCATGTTTTTGATCTAGTGTTTTGATGTAACATTGAAGATCCAAGATCAAGCATCATTGTACTCTTATTTTCAAGATCAAGATCTACATTCTACATGGCCACTTCATTTTAGATTGCTAATTCATGTTACAAGACATCACTCAAGCTATAATTTTTCATGTTTCATGTTTAATTCTTCATGTTTCATGTATGTATTTCATTATCTCATCATTTGGTTTGATTACCTACAAGGTGTTTGACTAAGGAAAACCGCTATTCACTAACAATCAACAAGTGTTTCTTCTATTTACTTGTGTGATTACAGATCCAGGTGTCTTAGAGCATGAATGATATTTTAATACTAGGTTATAATCTTGAAGGAAGTATTTGGAGTTGTCTCCTTACTTGCAAGATCCCAGAAGGTCTCTATAGGTCCAAAATTAGAGTTTTAGATTTGGAAACAAAGTGGAGAAGAAAGAGAAAACATTGGAGGGAATAATCAAGTCATAGCCCTCTAAAAAAGCATATTGGTACTAATACACTGCCTTGGGAGTATGAGTCCCAGTACTACCAATTTTTAGGGTTTTAGGAGATTCAAATCAGACATTGTTAGATTCTAGTTTTGGCATAGGAAACCTAGTCTAGGACTAAATTTCCCAAACTAGCGTATGAGTCCCACTCAACATTAAATTTGGTGTTTATATCATTTCAAGACTTCATTCAAGCTCTTTCAGGTTCCTAAGTGCACACCTCTAATCTCTTGGATTTATGTTATGATTTGGTTGCATTTCTACTTGTTTCATTCAAGTCTTGCATATCATTTAGTTTCATAATTAGTTCTTGCATTTCATTAGTCTTTCCAAGCCCTATATTAGTGGTGAACCCCTCTTTAGTTCATAATCAGACCCAAGGACACCCTATTGCAAGATCTCTTTCCCCTTTCTACATTGGATTGAAATCTCTAGGGTTTCCTTGAATGAGAGTGTGGAAGATTGTTATTCTATCTCCCAAGCATAGAAGCAACAAAATTCCCTTTCATTTCGGTGATCCTACATGTAGAACACATAATTTTTGATTTGGAGTGCATTGTCATCCTAGATATTTCTTGCATTAGCTTTACATTAGGGTTTGCATTACTTAATTGGAATTATAGGGTTTCTAAAGATTGCATTAGTGAAAGTACATATAGGTTGCATTTTTGCATCTTGCATCACTAAAAATCATCTAAAATATGCATTTTCATTTAGTTCAAACATCATCCAAACTAAAAAGCATTAAAAAAACTTAAAATTTTCTAAAAATTGTGAAGAAAACCCTAACTGGGACTCATACACCCCTCTGGATGATTTAGTCCTAGTACATATTTGAAATTTCCTTTTACAACATTGAAAACCTTCTTTTTGTACTTCTTAAGCCTATTGATAACATATAGTATCATTCTAGAAGGTTTCAATAACTTTTGTTTTATGCATCTAGGTCAAAAACATCAATTTAGGGTAGTCATTTTTGAAATCATTTCAATAGGAAAAATCATCAAATCTAAAAATGTTTACATTTCTGAAAATTTGCATCATATGGATAAAGGTACCTTTTGCTTTTGCATACATAATTTTTACACTCATAAAGCTTTGCGTAAGTTTGATAAAAGTGCTTTTCATTTTCTTATACACATTTTTTGCATTATTAAATCTTTGCATACATTGGATAAAAGTGTTGTTCATATTTGGATATACATTGTTTACATTATTGAAGCATTGCATGAGATGGTTAGAAGTACTTTTCATTCTTGGTCAAACAATGTTAGTATGTTACCCATCTAGGAATGCTAAGAAAAATTTCATATACCCTTCATATGAGAATGTTTTAGAGAAAGAGAATACAATAGTGGATGATCATAACAATCATATTTGTTCTTCTCCTATTATCTCTTCTAGTTGTGAAGAAGATATTTTGGTGTTAGAAGAACCAATCAATGAGAGTTTTGAGAGTCCTAGTTGTTTCTCTCCTTCTACCTCTCTTAGTGGACAAGACATTGATGAACAAGAGGACATAACAATAGGTAATCATGACAATCACATAAAACAACAAGAAACCAATGAAACTTCAACTAGTCTGCATTCATAGATCCCAATACCTTCCCATCTTGTGATAATGTTTTAGAATATGAAATTGCAAATGTGGAAGATATATTTGTGTTAGATGATCAAATATTTAAGATCTATGACAATCATATTTATGTTTCTTCCCCTACCAATCCTATTTTAGAAGACATTATGGGACAAAGGAATGAAATTATGAGTGATCATGACAATCACATTTTTTATTCTCCAAGTATCTCTCCTAGTTGTGAAGAAGATACTTTGATGTTAGAAAATATAATCGATTAAAGTCATGAGAATCTTAGTTGCCTTTCCTCCCCTAGAGAACACCTTATTGAACAAGACAATCCAACCATTGATAATTTCGATACTTGCGATGAAGTAATTTTAGAAATATCAACCTTTAAATGTCAAAAACATCTAGTTTGTAAATCTTCTAAAAACTCTCCTCTTAGGGAAGATATCATGGTAGAAGAAAATAACAATATTTTAGCTTCCTTAGATAATGGTGAAGAGATGAAACTATGCTGGGCCATTTATTAGAAATACATCAAACAAAGATTGTTGAGGTTATGAATGTACAAGTGTCCATTACATCACCCCTCATTAATAGACATCCTACATAATCTATGGGACATCCTTTAAACCCCCTAATTCTTTACCCACCTTCACACAAACCTTAAACTCAAAAAAAACCTATGCTTATCCTTTACCCACCTAAGAATAATATTTCACAACAATTGAGTCATAATACTGTTGATCATACATATAAAACTAGAAACAATTGACAAAGAAAAACACCTTCAACATCCCTCCCATTTCCCAATCCTATCTTTCCTAATCGAATCTTACCAAGTCCTCGTTTTCTTTGAAAAAGTGGAAAGGAGTATGATCGTGTTGAACAACTAAAGAACATTCCTGCTAAGATATCATTGTGGTACCTTATTCAAGCCTCCCCTCATTATCATAGCATGATTCAAAATTATTTGCAACAAGTTCCTATCCATTCTGTTGTGCAATTGAATGACATAGCAGCCCTGATTCAAGGAAAGAATGTTGACATTGTTTTCCACCAAAGTGGGCTCTCTCCTTTGGAAGTGAAAAAACAAAATGATGCTCTCATGATAATAGCTATATATAATAGGTTGGGAATAAAAAGAACCATCATTGAAAATGGATCCACCCTTAATGTGTGTAGTGTATCACTTTTGGATTAGCTTGGTGTGGATAAATAAAAAATTCAACTTGACTCTTTATCTATTAAGGAATTTGACAATGTTTGGTGTGATTAGTTTTCCTATTACAACTAGAAAGGCCACATTATAAACATCGATCCATGTTATCCTCATGATATTTCATATAATCTTATTTTAGGAAGACCATGGATTCATGGAATGAATGGGGTTCCTTCTACTCTTCATCATGTAATGAAGTGTGTCTACAAGAAAAAAGTGTACACACTCAAAGTTGAACCTAACCCAAATAGTTGTTTGAACATTGAGAAAGTCAAGGAAAATCCTTTGAAAACATTAACACCAACTACACAAGTAGAACCTGTGAAATAGAAAGACAAAGAAAAACATATTGAGGAAATCACGAAGCTATTAGAAGATGATTGGGATTCCTTATATTTTGAACCAACATTCATGGGAGAATACAAGATCATAAAAAAATTCTAAAAAGGGAAAATAAAAAGTGGTAATGTCAACAAAATAATTGGAAGACCCTTTGAAAAAATCTGCCTCAGCTACTTTAGAAGAAGAAGAAGCAAATTATACAAAAAACTTTGATGAGATAGACTATCAACAACCACCAAATCCAAAATAAATGAAATATCTTTATTGACGAGGTTAGGAGCTTATGAAAGAACTTGGATATAGTGTAAAAGGATATGGTGCTAGAGAACAAGGTATCCATAACCGTATAGAGCCTCACATGCAAGAAAAGACTAGTGGTCTTGGTTATTGTCCCTCGAAAGAAACAAGCAAGCCTTCTCTCAATATCAACACTCTTACAAAATATTCTACTAAATAGAATTTAACAATACCGTATCCTAAATTGATAGACACTAGTGGTCTTGACTATTATCCTTCAAAAGAAATGAAAGAAAGAGATAAATGTTCACTTAACATTAATTTCATCACGGAAAACACTTATGATTTGAATTTGATAGATTTTACATACTCCTGTAAAGGAGAGTACAAAATCTAACAATCTAAAGAGTCTTGTGTGAGTATGATACCTAATACTAAGCAAGAGATATCTTTTTTGCAAAATAAACCAACATATTCTACTTTTGATCAATAAAGTATCTTATCAAGACTCCTCCAAGATCATTTGCTATCTCTCCCTCCAAGAACACAAAAGAAATTTTACTACAAGAGCTTATTTTGTGCATATCATAGAGTGCATGGTCATGCTACTAATGAATGTAAGGCTTTAAGTAATTGAATTCAACATCTTAAGGGTCATGGTGCTCTTCCCTATGTTGAAGCACCTAGTTCCTCTAATTGATACTTATTTTAATCCTATTTGGCTCATCCTTGTCCTTCACTAAGTGGGGGAAAGGGGTTAGTTAGCCTTGTCTTCGTATGGCACTTGTCATTATCTCTTTTGGCTAGTTGGCCACCTTTCATGTACATATAAGAGTAAGATTTGGATGTTGACGACATGGATTAAGTTGACTCACATGTGATGTACCGAGTCATAAATTTTGGGGGCAACCCCTTCCCTTTTTTATGACTTAGCTTATTGGAAACATATTTCTTGGCATAGGGATTTCCAAATAGGCTCTCATGTCTTCTTTACTTTAAAGAAATTTCTAACAGTGGTGGTATTAGCAACTACTTTAAAGTGGGGGCATACATCGACACTCATATTTCACTATGCAATTTTCTTTTTTTTTTCCTTTCTTGTGATGTATGTTCTTCTTGGTGGTGTCATTAGGCTTGATATCCTTCAAGAGCATGAAATTTATTTGATTTGTCCTCTCTTGGAGACATTAGACACAATTTCCCCTAAGAGGATACCTTACATGAACTAAGGAAAATCCCTTTGAATGCACCTTACACTATTTTGTATTTACAACAATCATTATATGGCCACCTTGCATAACACACTATGCTTTCCTATGGAACTGTCATGTTTGTTCACGGGTGTCAAGCATACGAAGCTTTGTTTTCCTCATGAAGTTTGAAGTTCTGTATTATGTGGCACCTCTTCTAATCTATTATGAGGTATAGCTTTGGTATGGTTAGCGTATGATGAGAAGCCTAAACGTGGGAATGAATTTCTCATTATACGGTGAGAAGACGACACAGAGACATGACTTTCTCACTAAGCTACCCTTTTTTGACACTCACCCAATGGACAACCTAGAGTTCTATTTCCTCAAAGTGAGCATGCATTTTTGGAAAAAAAACTTATATTTGATCCACATCGCATTGCAGAAATGATCAAGGCTTGATAGACATCTTTTTTTTTTACTTTTTTTTTCTTTATCATTGACATTGCATGCGTTTGTATCTTGATGTTGTGTATCATACACTTTGTGCATGCCCTTTTTGTTCTTATTTAAATTTGACATAGGATCTTGGATCCTGGGGGCTTGATCGCCTCCTCAATCTTCATTACCCTAGACCATCCGCATTAGTACAATTGGACCCCTCTTGAATATCTACTTTAGTGTAATTTTGAAGCAAGTTCCTCCTCTCACTAAAGTGGGGGCTAAAAGTAGTGTCAAAAAAAAAAATTGTTCAAATTTTCACACTTAATTTGGGGATGATTAAATTTAAAACGAACTTAATTACACCTTCATGTAGTGTTGTAATGTGTTTAGCACATTCACATTAGGTCTTGGGCCCTCTTTAAACTAAATAAGAGCCAACATTTCCTTAATTTAATGTTGTAAAGTGTATTCATTTACACCTTCACATTAAATTTAGGGCCCTTGGATCTAATGTTTCCTTTATCTAGTGTTGTAATGTGGTGTACACATTCACATTGGATTTAGGGCCCTTTAAAGCTAAATAGACCTAATTTTTCCTTAATTTGATGTTGTAAAGTATATTTATTTACACTTTCACATTTTGTTTTGGGCCCTCTTGCATTTATGACCTTTATGTCATCATTACTAGGCACCTAATACCCTATATTATGCTTCTCAAGGCTTATTTCAACTGAAATCTTGAGAAGATTGACAAATAGACTTAATTTCTTCACTCCTCGAAACTTTCTCTCCCTAAAAAGTTCTTGTGGGACCCATACACCACCTTGGGTGTATGAGTCTCATCCAAGTGGTACTCATATGATAGGGGTGGTGTATGTGTCCCTCTTGGCCCCTTTTTAGGGTTTTGAGCAAGAAATCAAGGTTTTAAATTCAAATTTTGTGAATGTTAGCCTCTGGGATCTAATAAACGGTGACTTGGATTGTTTTCCTATATAAAATAGGTCTTAAATATTTATTTCATTAAGCCTTCATGATATCAACATAATCCATCAAGATTTAAGCATTCCAATACTTTACAAGGTCATTTCTAAAGCATTAAAAATCCTTTCTAACTCATTCAAGGGCATAATTCTTCATCAATTGTTGTAGAAATTCAAGATGCATCATCATGTTGAGATCATAAGGCATCAAGCATGTTGTTGAGCTAGTGTTGTGATGTAGCATTGAAGATCCAAGATCAAACATTGTTCTACACTTATTTTCAAGATCAAGATCTACATTCTACATAGCCACTTCATGTTAGATTGTTGATTCATGTTACAAGACGTCACTCAAGGTATCATTGTTCATGTGTGTTGATGGTGTTTTCTGTACAGCAACAACTCAGATAGAATATGATATCCTATCTCTCTTGAAAGGTAAATCTCTATTAGCAAGCCTCAAGAGATAACCCCAAGGTCTCTAATTTTAGGTCTTGAAAAATGCAGTGAAACAACTCTGAGATAATGTGAAAATGTTGGTAATCGCAAGAGGCCTTACAAATGAACAATGTTGGAAGTATACTTTCATCAGATGTAACAATATGGTGATGCTTTCAATACTATAACTAACCTATATTTGAAAGAGATAGAAAAAGAGAAAGAGTTGAGAGAGATTCTATTTTAAACTAACTCCTAAGATCAATCACAACAATGATGAATTCTCCAAATGGATAGATCCCTAATTAAACAATTCTCTACTTGATCAACGATAGGCCCAAAACTACACAAAAATAGTACAATCTTCTGAGGAAATCAAAATATTTTCAGATGATGAATATTCATTCACATACTCAATTGTTGGCACAATGTAAACAAGCACTTGTAGTTTAACTTAACACATTGAAACAAGGCCCATAATAACTTTACACAACAACCTACAATCAACAAATTGCTAAAAGTATGGACCGACGATCGATCAACATCATTAAAATTTCACCATTATCATGAAAGAATTGAACCTAACATCTAACATTTGAAAATTGAGAACAAGAAACCATAAATTTTCAAAATATAACACAAAGCTTTCCAAATCAACAATCCAATTGCATTAACTTCTTCAGCATTTACATAACAATTTCCAATTTCTCTCCTCTCTTCCAGCTGGGTAAGTGCACCGAAATGGTCGCACTTTTGTGGCCAAACTAACAAATAATGCGTTTGCGTTATAACGCGTTCGCGTTATAACATGTTCACGTTATTGTTTTCTTTGCAAATTTTCTTTGGTATTTGCCTTGGAATACCATCCCAAAGGCTTGGAGGGCATTCCCAAAGACCAGAGACGTGTTTTTTCCAAATTCAACAAATTTTCACATAATCGGGTTCGTGCTCACCATCAAGATTGCATCTGGTTCAATATCAAGAAAATCGAACACATGGGTAATGTTAGGTTCTTTATTAGCTTTCCAACGATGTAATTTTTTCACTTTCTAACAATGTTAAGCCTTTCATCCATAATTTCTTTTGTTTGTATATCCGCTTTCTTCAAAAAGCAGTGTTTGGTATTTTTTCGCTATAAATTAACCGTTCATCAAAATTTGAAATAAATTACATTTTTAGAAACTAGACTCCATTCTACAATTTTAAAAAATCTATTAGTTTCAAAAAATTTAGGGGAGCACGGCCAAAATTCTGCTTTTAGGAAGTGCCCACTTAGAAAATTAATAAAAATCAAATATTCATTAAAAAATTATCAAAAAATATCCAGTCCTTACTGCATACTATTATCTAACTTCTGACCGAGCATTTTAAAAATACTACAAAAAGTCCACCGTGCTCGGGTCACACAAGAGTTATGTTATGTTTTTTGACAGAAACAACAACAATTTGTGTGTGTCCCTCTTTTGAACCCCTTAATCTCAACCATTTTCAAAATAAATTAGTAGTTTAGAAAGTAGACTCGGAGCACTACGGTCCTTGTTTTTGTTCCATCTAAAATTTTTGAGTGTAGCTATCCTCAATTTCACGTCCAAGGTCAGTATTTCCTGATTTCAGAAAAAAAGTGGCCACTTAAGCCCCTTTCTTGGGAACCATCTTGGTGCACTTACCCAGCTACTGACTTCTCCTAACTTAGAAAATTCGAGCTTTTTAATTCAAGATTCTAACCTCTAACAAAAGAGAAGGCACTGGCCTTTTATAGATTTTATAATTTAGATCCAATGGCCATGATTAAATCAATCCAATGGCACATATTGCTCATCTAGAAACATCCAGTAGTTACATTAGGGTTTTAGCATCCAATTATATCATCATCCAATCGCATAAAAGCAGCTACATTCTTGAGCAATAAGAAAACAAGATTATGCCATCTTGACAGTAATGAAAATTTTGATTGGATGACTAAAGCAACATGTCATGTTTTGCAAATGTCTCCCCTAGTTGTAAATAGGTCATGGCACGGATTCTGATGTAGGATCCATATTAAATTTGAGTTGCAAGTTAAAATCCTCTTGACAATTAATAGGCCCTGGTATGTTTCCATATGAGGGGCATTTGAATCGGCTAATTTTCATTAGTAGGAGCATTTGTGAAAGCATACCCTTTTAGTCAATACATCTCCAAATTTTTCAAATTCGAGCACAAATCCATATGATGGTGTTTCTATACATCAATTAGAAGTGAATCCCAATTATAATATGTCCATCTTTGAATTATAATTTGCCAAATGATACATGCAATATTCTTATATACAATAATTTAAATCATCCTAGGACTCCCCATGTAAAATTTACATTTCCTATGATGTATCGTTATGAGTGTATAATGAAACATAACAATATTATCATAATGATAAAATAAGAACGGTAGAAAAATGTCGATGCTGAAGCATATAATACTGTAGGAATTTATTTAAAACATATGGGTTTGAATACCAATAATGAAGGGAATCAAGTCATAATTGCATAGAAGATTAAAATAACTTTAAAATGTACTTAAACCCTACCCAAAATAGTGAAATACTTTCTTCATCATAATGAAATCAAGCCTTCATGAAAGTGAGCACACACATTGATATTTAACGGTCCTAATCTTTCAACTTGTCGGCCTATTCTATTTAGATTTAGTCCATCTAACCATTACAACAAAGCTCCAATCATGTTAAACTATCCTTATTGATGATTTCAAATATTCTAACCATTCCAGGATATTGTAGAATTTCACAAATTATAATCTCTAACATGCAACCACCAATTATAATTTAACACTACTTCTAAATAGTGATCATGTCTTCACAGTCATCATTCCTCATATGCATATTCTTCTCATGTGAACTTCTTGAAACCATAATGAAGTATTTTGATTTCTCTATAGAATATAACACTTTTCATTTCCTTTGGATTCCATCTACGCGATCTATTTTGGATTGATCAATACACTTTATTTAACAAACAAAGCAATGACCATCAATGCATTCCACTCACAACTCCCAATTTGTCACTACTATTTATAGGTGGTTTGTTTTGTGGAACTCTACATATTCATGGACCTTGTTATGAGAAGATTCAATTAATTATTTTTAGATCCCACTGGTTCTTTACCATGAAACCTTCAATGCGTAACAACTTTGAAACACTTAAGAAATTAACAGATTTTCCCATCGTTATGATTATCAACTGTCATTTAAAACATTTTATCATGATCCTCATACAAGGAATCAATCACGAATTGAGGAACATTTGAATCAACGACAACCACATAAAGAGCTAATCTAATAATTTTTCTTTCATAGAAAGCAACGATCTCACATATTTTGACCTTTAAAACCTTGGAACTTCGTGGACTTATAAGACTCCGGGATTTGAAAATCTTGGGGAATTCATGTAGTGCTAGATTTCTTGAACCTTGATCCTTTCGAAAATTCTGTGTATGCTCAAATTTTTTGAGTCCTCCTTTTGGGGAATCCTAGCTCTCTCAAAAAATTTGAAATACACTTATCATGAATTTCATTCATCACTCCTGCAAGTAAACACTTGATATTGCAATCACTCCTTTCATTCACTATTTCTTCTTTGCATGTTGTTACTTTAATTCCTTGTGAGGATCCTAACGATGAACCAAATTGGTGGTACCTTCTCGTGCTATTTATTTCATTCAATCAAACCTTGTTCTTAATTATCTTCATTACCTCATGATTTTCTTCATTGAATATCATTAATTTGTAATCAGACCTATCTAATTCTTAAAAAATGATCATGCAATACAATACTTCTGGTCGAGCATTGCGGCCTCGTCATAAGCATTTCTTCAAATCAACAACCAATGCCACTAGTCTATAATGATGTTGTCATCTATGTCCACAATTAGATTATTCATTGGAGAACTTCAAGGCCGATATCCTCTATGCACCTGATCTTCCCATCCTCATCATTGATTTCCAATATTAATTTCATATTACATGCTTGTTGTAAATGAATTGAGTGATTTTTTTTAGATATATAACATTCACATGGTTTCTGGATATTGAACACCTCCTCATTCCCATTTAAACCTGTAGACATCCAAATTTGACCACTTTTGCAGGGTCAAGTTTATCCCCTTTATTCATCTATTTCATATTCCCTAAGGGTATGTGCAAGATCATCATGGAAAAAACATGCCCTTAAGTGGCAAAAAATTCAGAAAAATCAGAGTTAGGAAACTTGACATAAAAATTTGAATAAGTTATCTATATTATTTCAAAAATATGTAAGAATAGAATATGTAGCAAATTGAATGTAGTTTTTAAACTACTAGGTTTATTTTAAAAAAAAAAAAAATCTATTTGGTGGAAATTTGAAATTTCAATGCAGAGTACTTAAATTTCAGTGGAAAAATAAGAAGTAGGTGTTTGTCTGACCACCCTAACCACAATAAAATGATAATATTTTTATAATATTTTAGATATAAGTATGGATTCATGTCCAAATGTGATACTTATTTTTTGTAATTTTTTTCCAAGTAAATAATTAATTATGATTTTTTTATTACAACTTTTAAAAAATATAAAAACTTGTATGTCTGACCACCTTAACTTGGTCAAAACTTCATGAAATTCAATTTTTCTTTTTTTAATCCTATAGTATGTGAAGCATAGAATGTGATGCATATTTTGGATTCCAAAAATATGATACCATTTGAAAGCTATAGATTTTTTTATTCAACCTATCAATCAATACTTTAGTCGTAATTCAAATAGAAAATGAATAATTATTATTTTTTAAATTCAAAGTAGGGCATAATTTGTATTGGTGGAAAGTTGAGAATCTCCTTTAAAAACCCTTTTCATTTCATCAATTTTGGGTTTAAAAAAAGGCGTTAGCCACATACCCTACAAATACCCATCATATCGCCACTTTTTGGCCCATCATGATCCTGCACATACCCCTAATTATATTAATTAAATGATTTACTTAATTAATATTTCCCCTTTTCCTAAGTTTCTTAAGGTATTTAATTCTTTACCTTTCATCCCTTCTTCTCTAAATTCAATAAATATATCAATTTATTTAATTTAGTCATTTGGCCTTTTGAATTTAAATCAATTTTAAATTCCCTCTTTTCTCTCTCTTTGTCACATCCTCCATAATCCTCTTTTAATCTAGATTAGTTTAATTAATCCATGATTAAGATGTGCACACCTTTAATTAGGATTAATGTCACATCCTTCATAACTTGCAACTTGCTTCTAATCCTTCATTAGCCTCCTTAATCACATGTTTGCACAGCCTTAATCTAATCCCCATGCCATTTATGGCATATGTCCAAGTCAACCATCTTAAATGATTTCTTCATTTAGCCAAGACAACCTCTTCCCCATGTGAATTAAAAATTCACATTTATTTCCCCAAGGCTCTCCTCTCCCACATGTGGATTATTGAGAAATTCTAAAATTCCTTATGTGTCACATCTCCCACATGGGGACAAGGACCTCCTTTATGAGGATACCTTGTCATATCTCCAAGGTACTTCCAAGTACCTTCTCATCATGTGAATTAAAAATTCACTTTTATTGCTCCAAGGTTTCTCTCTTTCCCATGAGGATTATTGAGGAATTATAAAATTCCTCATGTGTCACATCCTTCCCACATGGGGACAAGAACTTCCTTCTTGAGGAAATCTTCTCCCAATCCCGAAGTACTTTCAAGTACCTCCAGATCACATGCCCTCTTTACACCTCATTGCCACATGGCAAGATGTGAGGGCTTGTGAGTTCTCAACTCACCATAGCCCTTCATCTTGTCCATGGTGGCTAAATCCTAGCCCTCCATTTCTCTAGAGGCTTTTCCCCTAAAATAGAGGATTTTGGCCTCATTTTCGTTCATTCACTCAAGAATTCATTGAAGCATTCACACTTTAGAATTCACACACTCTATCATTCAAGCCATCAAGTTTTTAGGCTCTCACAAGACACTCCATTGCTGCAATTTTCAAGCTCATCTTGCATTTATTCTAGAGGCACTTAACCAAATACCCACCTCCATCATTGCACCCTTCATGAAATCTACATCATCTTGCATATAGTTTTATGTGATTTTCCACCAAAGGAGCATGCAAACAATCGAATCCAAAGGGCCAACCAACTAATCGACTTAAGCAAGGTAAATAACTTGTTTCCATATTTATTTTTTTCAAGATTAACTATGCCAATCTTGAGGTGTTGTTTTGTGCTTTTGTTCCTTTTCATTTGGTACATTTTGCATTATTTTAGGTTAGAAAATATGTTTCACACATTTTTGGTATGCTCGGTGGGACACACAAACAGGTCTATTCTTTCATGTGCTCTGTTGTTTCAAATTTTGCAAGTTCAGGTTACACACAATGGTGATTCTACTACTAAAATAGGTGAATCTATAGCAATAGGGGCAATTCTTCTATCAAAATAGGTGAGCCTACCTTAAATAGAGATGAATTTGCATCTTGCAGATTCACCCATCTGTCAAAAATGGGAAAATCTGCTCCATGTTATTCAAACAAGTGACCCTGGTCCTAGTTTGGGCGAGTGTGATCTCTACAAACAGGCGAGTCTACTTCTAAAAGGGGTGAATCTGCTACTAAGAGGGGCGAATATTCTCTCTAGAATAGGTGAGTTTTCCTCAAATAGAGGTGAATCTAAGGTAAACATAGACTTAAATTTCCAGTTTTAGTGCTCGCTTGTTGTTGTTTTCAGATACTGACCCCCTAACTTGTCTGTCTGTGAGTGTGTCTATTTTTTACTAATGTTTGTACAATTGTTTCTCATTCGTCCAAGGCCGGAGGTTTAAAAATACTCATGTTTTCTTTCAGAACGAGCAGTCCAAGACATTTAGTTTAGTTTGCTTGTTGTTTTGCACACTAATCTAGGCACACTTAGTTTTAAGTAGGGGAATCAATTTACTTGCTTGTTGTGTTTGTAGGTAGACTATTGATGTATCCAATCCTCTTGCACCATTTGGTGATCCTGGGTGATGAGAAATCATAGTTCACCCTAGTCCATTTGTCTTACCTAGGAGGTGCTAGTATGTCTAAGCTCTCCCCTTACGCTACGTGAGAGACTAGGGACTAGCCAAAAATGTCTAGTATCTTCTTTTAACAGGAACTGCTTGGGGATTTCATCACCCAAAGGGATGTTTCCAACCACACATTATCGATGGGGTATATAAAGGGGGGAGAGCCAAAGTTGTACCCCAATCTAGTTACGTCATGTCTGGCGGAGTGTCGAAGCTAGGGTGATACCTAGATAAGACGTGACAAGTTGGTATGAGTTTCCAGTACTTCATCGAGGCTCTTGACTCACACTTGTGATGGGTTGGTGTTCATGGTTGTGCCTCATGTACCATGCGTATATTGAGGACTCCCTAGGTCACCTTGTTCAACCTAGATAGATGACCATGTTTTCCATACCCTTCTCACTAATTTTAGGATTGTGTTGCTTGAAGTTTCTTCTTTGTGCGAAACCAGTGAATTTATTTTTGGTTAAGTCATCCTTACCTTCTATGTGTTGTTTGCTGTGATTTTTTCCTTTTCCATAGTTCATTTTTTTTCATCCAGTCCAGTCCAAGTCTATTGTTTGAGCAAATTTGTCTTTGTCAGGGGTGAATTTGCTTCTGTTTGGGGTGAACCTATTGTACACATGGGTGATCCTGTCTTTTTTCTGAGTCATTTTTTAGTTGTTTCCCATCAAATTCACTTGTTCTCCATAGAATAGGTGAATTTGCTCCTTGTTTGGGAAATTCTGATACTATTTTGGACAAATTTGATTACCAAAGGGGTGATTTTGCTTGTTGTCTAAGTAATTATGTCAGTCAAACAACCCATCACATTCACCTATTTCCTCAAAAGAGGAAAATGGGCAATTTTTCTTGTTGTCTGAGTAATTTTGTTACTCAAAGAACCCATCACATTCACCTATTTCCTCAAAAGAGACAAAATTGCTTCATCTTTGGGAAATTTTTTTGGTTGTTTCAGTCCCCTGAGTCATCATATTCACCCATTCCTTGGAAACATACAAATTTGTAGCATATTTGGGTGAATTTGTTCTCTGAACAGCCTAACCCGTCTTCCATTTGAGTCTTCGTTTGTCCATTTCTGTGTTAGGATAATTTGTTTGTCCATTCATTGAGTCTATTTCCCCGTTAGGAGAATCTGTTTGTCCATTCATTGAGTTCGTTTCCCTATTAGGAGAATCTATTTGTCCATTCGTCGAGTCTGTTTCCCCATTAGGAGAATTTGTTTATTTGTTCAGAGAGTCTGTTTCCCCCATTAGAGTTGTCCATTTCCCCATTTGTTGACACTGTTTGACCGTTTTTAGATTTAGGCAAGTCTGGATAGTCTTGTTTTTGCACAAAACCATACTGTTCAAGAAACAGGTGAACCTACTAGCTGTTTAGGAAAATCTGAAAGTTGTTTAGGCAAGCCTATCACTTGTTTACAAGAATCTAACTATTGTGTAGGAAAGCCTATCACTTGTTTAGGTGAATCTAACTGTTGTTTGCGAAAACCTGATCCCTGTTTAGGTGAGCTTGTCACCTGTTTAGGTGAATCTAATTACTGTTTGGGTGACCTTACACTCTGTTTAGGTGAACTTGTACCCTATTTAGGTGAGCTTGCACCCTATTTGGGTGACCCTGCACTCTGTTTGGGTGAACCTGCACACTGTTTGGGAGACCCTACACCTTGTTTGGGTGACCCTACACCATGTTTAAGCAAACCTACACCCTGTTTTAGGTGACCCTGCAACCTGTTTGGGTGAACCTACACTTTGTTTGGGTGAGTCTAATCTTTGTTTAGGCGAATCTATTTGTTTTTTGGGAAAAATCTAGAGAGTTAATCTATTGGGCCTTTAAAACCTTGTTGTTTTCCTAGTCATTTTGCTATGATCAAATATTTTTTATCATCTTTCGTTCACCCATAATTTTCACTCTAGTCCATTTTCATTTTCCTAAGGTCATCCATTTATCATCTAAATCATATAAGCACATCTTAAGTCATCTTTAAGTTACATATCCATTATTGTTTGCTCAATCCAAATCCCCTGAACTTCATTTTAGAGGTTATTATCCAAATTGGCCTAGGTGTCTTAATTCGATCGTCATCCTACACATCTGCTTAGGATTGTCATATGCCCTGAGTCAGTCATCATCTTCAGCCCAATCAATCCACTTCCATCTTGAGGTGGATTCAGTGTCGTAACAATATATTTGTCATTTAATCCAATCAATTAGCACCTTAAGTCACCTAGGGTGATTTCTATACTTGGTTTAGAATCCCTTCCATCATCTTATCAATCATTTCATCAATTGATCTTGTCCAATCCAATCTAATCACATCCCTATCCAATCATCCAATCCTTCGATCCCTTATCTAATCAAATTAATCCTTTAATCATCACTTTGGTCATTTCTACATTGCATCTTAGAGTCTAGCATCATCTTAGTCCATCTAGTATTTTTGCACTTTCACGCCCATTGAAACCTGATCACAAGCAAAGAAGCAAATGGCAGAACAACAAGCCCATGGCTCCCAACTAAATATCCCTCAAGATCCCAACAATGGTGCCTCATCACATTCCAACATTGATGTTCAAAACACATCACCACCTGGTGATAAGAACATGGTTATTTAGCCTGAAGTCATAGTTGATGAATACCTTAGTAACCCCGCAAATGTTTAGATGACGTATCACCTCCTTAATGAGCGTGGGGATAAGATTCTTGCCACTTTAATCATGAAAGGAATGAAATTGCCACCTGATTTTGATATGTCGCAATATACCAACACCTAGTCTCTTCCTGCACCTCAAGATCCACAAGCTTCCCAGAATACTCCAGGAAATTCATTTATTCCTGAGGGTCCACCCATAGAAAATTGGTATCAACCTGGGTTCAGAAATGTTGTAATGTATCAAGCCACAAGCTACCCTTGCATTCCAGCCTTGGCCTCAAGAGAAAAAAATGATCCAAATGACCCCTTTGCTTATGGTATGCCACAAAATATTCCATCTTCTCCACCTCTCCTGCCTTATTAGCCAGGTATACCACCTGTCAATATTGGGGGCAATCATGTTTTTGCATTGATGCCACCTTAAGGACCTGCACCCATGGGAAATTTACTACTGCCACTTAAAGGTAAGATTCTTTCATTTCAACATCCTCCTATTAATCCTCAGCAATCCACTGTGTCACAAGCATCACCGCAACACACTGATATCTCATCATAAGAATTGCCACAACATACTGCTTCTATTGCTATCTCATCTCAACCACCTCATCAAAAACCTAGCAAAATGTCACAATTCCATAAAAAAAGTTCTAATTCCACAACAATACACTACCATTCCTACACAACCCCCACATCAAGTGACACAAGCTACATCGCAACCTCAACAATTTCCCCATGGTGCCTCAATGACAATTCCTCAACAACACGACATCCCATCTTGTCCTCCTTACCAAAAACCACCCCTACAATAACAACCACCCCAACATACACACATTCCCATGCAAATGCAATGTAATCCCTTCACCCAATATCTCTACCATCCATCAAGCACATATACCATATATGCTACCCCATCAAATCCAAATCCCAATCTGGTCCCTCAAAATCCACCATAATCTCAAACACCACTTTACACTAACCCCCAACAATCCCACTCAAATCCTTACTATCAAACCTCCAATCCGCAACTACCTCCATATACCACACAATATCCAAACGTTGCGTACAAGTACCAATCCAATCCATACTACACTCAGCAACAACCACCCTATCAACAAGGTACTCCATCCTCCTCCTATTATTAGCAACCGTCGTCATATCAACAAGGTGCTTCCACATCACCATACCACCAATCTCCTCTACAATATCAACATGGTGCTCCATCCACTTCATATTATCAATAGTAGCCACCCTATCAACAAGCAGCCTCCACCTCCTATTATCAAAATCCATCATCCTCTTACCCACCTTATGCCAATTCGCAACCACAATCCACATAAACTAATCAATATGAACAAACGCCTCCATATACACCTCCACCAACCTATGATAAAAGTGCTTCCACTTTTTCTTCATCATACCAACAATATGCTCCCTATGATCAACTCAATTCGTCTAATCCTACTCCCCCAACACTTGTTAATAAAGATTTTGAAGAACTCAAAGCTACATTAAAGGACTTGCAAACTAGGACTAACAAACAATCATTTAAGTTTGAAGACATTTTTCCTTACCCATTCAATCCCTCAATCTCATTGGTTTCTTTCCCGAAACATTTTAGGATGCCAAAATTTGATAAATACAAAGGAACAAAAGACCCCAAGGCTCGCCTTCAGGAGTTTTATGCCCATTTTCAAGAAGTCATGCACAATGACAATTACCTCCTGCGATTATTTCCAAGAAGTTTACAAGGGACAACTCTTGACTGGTTTATGGGTCTCGAGAAGGGATTTTTCAAGTCTTTTATAGAGCTTTCAGAAAAGTTTGTCTCCCACTTCTCCTTTAATTTGGAGAAAGATATTGATATGTTGGATCTTTTGAAAGAGAGGAATCATGAGGGGGAAAATTTTGTAAGCTATCTTCAAAGGTGAGAAGCCTTAGCCATTTGGATGAAATACTTTCTTAGGGAAAAGGCCATGCTCACCCTTTTCATTGAAAACTTTCATCCAGATATGGCGCATAATTTTAGGCTTCACTATGTCATGACCTTTGCTGAGATAGTGGAGAAGGGTCATATTCTTGAGAGAGCACTCATCGCCAAATGGTTAGTTAAATTTTTTAACTCATCTAGGGATAAAACCTCACTACTAGAAAAATAATAAGAATGTTGTTAATGATGGTGTCATCAACACCAAATATTTCCAAGTAGCTAATGCTTCCTAGAAGGCACAGTATCCCCCTCCTTAGTAGTCAATTCCTCATGCCATATCAGTGCCTCAAGGGGTACCTCATTCACCTCAACAATCCAATAAGAACAATCACGGGAATAACAAACTTCAATTCACTCAACTTGGAGAGCCCCTAAGTGTTGTGTTTAATAGGCTTCTTCAGGATAATTTTCTAATCACATATCCTGTAACTAATCCTCTCGATGAATCCAAACCCAAACCAGCCTAGTATAAACAAAATGAGTACTGTGAAATCCATAAGATCAAAGGGAATTCAATAAATAAGTGTCAAGATTTAAAAACTTACATCCAAGATCTTATAGATTGAGGTGATATACATGTGGATGCCAACTAGGCTTCTTTGTCTAATGCTCAACTTCAGATATACCAAAATGAATTCCTAAAGCATAACCAAGGAGCTAGCACATCAAATTCCACTATGAGATCTAGTAACAATAATGATCAGAGTAACACCAAAAATAACATTAGTTACAAAAATGTGCCATTTAATTATGAGGGTCTAATCATGTATATTGAGCAAGCATAACCAGGTGTGTCTATGATATGTGTAAAAGTTAAAGACCCATAGTGTGTTGTTACTACCCACTGAACTCACATCACTATTCCTGGAGACTCTACATCAACCCAACCACCTCCTGTAAGTTCTCAAAATAACATTCTTGACCATCTAGGGAAGACCCTAACATAGATATCCATTTTGGAATAGCTCAAGTCTTCTCTTAAGCACCAAGAAACTTTAACCAAATCCTTACAAGATACCCATGTCCCCAATGAGATCAATCCTACTCAATTCCAAGCATTGGTAGGACATCTCTCAACCACTTATTAGCTCAACTTTAGTCAGAATGACATGCCTTGCATCGATTCCAACCATAATTTCCCACTCCATATCGAGGTCCTTGTAGCTCACCATAAAGTGAAAAGAGTCTTGGTAGATAATGGTTCTACCCTGAATTTGTGCACATTAAAGTTCATAAAATAGGTATGATATGCCCATGCTGATCTAGATAATCAGGTTATCACTATCAAGGTGGTGTATGATAATGCAGAGTGTGATTTTGAGGGGAAAATTTGTCTTCCAATTCAGGTTGGACCTATTGTACAGTTTACTACCTGTCACGTCCTTGATCTGGACCTCCCCTATAACCTTCTTCTTGGCTGCCCATGGCTACATGCCATGTAAGCCATCCCTTGTACTTACCATTAGTGCTTGAAGTTCCCATTTAATGGGATGGAAGTTACAATTCATGCCGACCCTCAACCATTTGAGTATTAACATGCACTAGAAGCTTCCTTTCCCCATTCTCATTATTGTCCAAGCATAGAAATGAGGGCCCCTCAAGAATCATCATCCCATCCACCTTCTAATATCCAATCTGCCACAACATCCACTAAATCTTCCACACCAGATTCCACCATTACCAAAGTCCAGATCATTGACAAGAGATGTGGTGAGTATGAGATGCATACCCCTTTAAACATGGTAACCATTCCACCCTCACCACATACATATGGCCAACCTTCTCAGTCTGCACTGAAGGAAGAAGAGAAGATGATCACCTTGAGCTCTAAGAATGTGGGGTCCAACACATTTCGCTCCCCTGGATTAAGACAAGACACACCCAAAGATGACATCATCCAATGGTTATATCATGAGGAACCTGAACCCTCTTCCCCTCTGAAGGAATATTTCCAAGAGACCTATCCTTGGCCCTCTAAGTTTGTAGATAAACACAATTATCAGGGGGGAAGTCTTGGTGTAGAAGAATAAGGAAGGAAACAACCTATTGAGGCTTCGATATGACCAAGGTACCCAGGTTTAGGACGTGACACCAAACAAAAAGGTTTCATGCCATCAACTAGTGCCTCTAAAAATGTTAGTGTGGACAATGGTCTCCTCGAGGACATACAAGAAGAATAATCCATCATACATGTGTACGATGATGTGGATCACCTAGACCTTTCCTCCATGTTTGATTACATATCCATTTTCACCATTAGCCTTTCTCTCTATCACCCTAAGATAATTGATTGGGACCTACATGGTAGTGCACCTATTGACACCTTTCCCTCAATGGATGCATACGTAAATCTCATGGGATTGGGGGAGGATGAACACCCTACTCACAAAAATAAGAAAAATCAAAATAAAAAAGGGTCACCTAGTGAAAACCTCCCTAAGGCACTTCTTGACTCAGAAAAAGTAAAAATAAAGGATGTATCTAACAATGAAAACCTTGATGAGGCACTGGAAGATGGGGGCATTCATCTTCCCCTTGTGGGAGCTCAGATATCTGAATGATCTTCTATACTCATAGAGGAAACACAAGATGTCAATTTGGGAACCAAAGAAGATCCAAAAATCACCTATGTGGACAAGTCTCTATCAGAAGAAGAGTACTCTATTATTGTCTAACTTCTCAAAGAAGGAATCATCAATTTTGTGTGGTATTATTCAAATATATTAGGATTGGGTCCTACTCTAGTCATGCACCATTTGGATGTCCACCCTAATGCTAAACCTACCAAGTAGAAACTCAGGAAAATGCATCCTCAAGTGGCTTTGTTGGTCAAGAAAGAGTTGGAAAAGCTATTTGAAGTTGGATTCATTAGGCCTGTTTACTATTTTGATTGGATCTCCAACATAATGCCAGTTGCTAAACCTAATGGGAACATAAGGATCTGCACCAATTTTTGGGACCTCAATAAAGCTTTTCTTAAGGATGAATTCCCCTTGCCAAACATCGACATGTTGGTTGATTTAACTACTGGCCACAAGATGATATCCCTCATGTATGGTTTCTTTGGTTATAATCAGATCAAAATAGCACCTAAGGACTAACATAAGCCTGCCTTTACTACACCTTGGGGCACATTTTGTTACAATTTCATGCCCTTCAGCCTCAAGAACGCGGGGAAAAATTACTAGCGCGCAATGACTATCATCTTTCATGATCTCATCCACATGATCATAGAGGATTACATTGATGATTTGTTGGGGAAATCCATAAGTAGAGAAGGGCACCCTATGATCTTAAAGATCTTTGAAAGGCTAGAGCACTATAAGCTTAGTATGAATCCTAAGAAACGTGTCTTTGGGGTCACATCAGGAAAATTATTGGGTTTCATTGTCTCCAGAAGGGGCATAGAAGTCGATCTTGCTAAAGTAAAGGCAATCATGGAAATACCTCTGCCATGTAATCCAAAATAGTTAAGGATTCTTCAAGGAAAACTACAATCCATCAGATGGTTTATAGCTCAGTTAGTTGACAAATGCAAGTCGTTCACCCACTTCCTAAAGAAACATACATCCTTTAAATGGGATTCAGAGTGTTAGCTCAACAAAATCAAAGAGTACTTGGCTCATCCACCCATCCTCATGCCTCCCATTCTAGTGAAACTACTTTTGTTGTATATATCAGCTAATTTAGTTGCACTAGGGACATTGTTAGCACAAAATGATGAGTCATCCAAAGAATGTGCTATCTACTACATCAGTTGGACCCTAGTAGGCTATGAGCTCAATTATTCTCTGATGGAAAAGACTTTCCTAGCTTTGGTCTTCAACTCACAAAAAATTCAGCACTACATGCTTAGCCATCCTATGAAGCTAATATCAAAGGTCGATCCACTCAAGTATTTTTTATCCAGAACTACTTTGACTAGCCACATGGCTAAGTGGGTTATGTTATTGAGTGAGTTTGATATTGAGTATGTGGACTGAAAAGCAATTAAAGGGAAAGTGATAGCGGATCAGTTAACAGATGCTCCCCTGGTAGATGCCTATCCCCTGATAATAGAATTTCCTGATGAAGAGATCTTTACAGTAACGAAAGTGGCCACATGGACACTCTACTTTGATGGGTCGTATACACACAATGGAGTGGGGGAAAGCATCTTGTTCATCACCCCCTAAGATGATTACATCTCGAAGTCATTTAGGCTAGCTTTTCCATGCATGAACAACATAGCTAAATATGAAGCTCTTCTTACTGGTCTTAAAATCACAATCCAATGGAACATCACTCATTTGAAATTCTTTAGTGATTCCTAGTTGATTATCAAATAGGTTAATGATGAGTTTCTGACAAGAGATGACAAGTTGTTGCCTTACAAGCACATAGTGGATGATTTCAAAAAGTATTCCACCTCTATCTAGATTGACCAGATCCTTAGAGTTCAGAATAAAGCAGCTAACACAATGGCCACAATTGGTTCCCTAATTGACATGTTGAAAGATCAAACAGACTACAAGTTCCTAGTAGAACAACTCTTAATCCTAGCTTATGATATCCCTGAGAGTGAAATGGTGTGAAAAATTGTAGGCCCCGAGTCACCACGGTACCAATACATTTACACCTACCTTCATGACATCATCTTACCCCCTAACCTTACACATAACCAATGAAAATACTTCATCAAACACACCTCCCGCTACACTATCATAGGTGATACACTTTATCATTGTGGGTATGATGGAACCCTTCTTAGGTGTCTAAATGAGACTGAGGCACACTGTGTTAATAGAAGTACATGGTGGTGTTTGTGGGACCCATTCAAACGACATGGCCTTAGCTAAGAGAATTCTCAGAGCTAGTTACTATTGGCCTACATTAGAGCATGACTCTTGTGATTTCGTGAATAAGTGCTTACCTTCCCAACAACATGTGTATTTGATTCATGTTGCTGCTCAAGATTTGTAGCCCATCATAGCACCATGGCCTTTCTCTCAATGGGGTTTCGACTTAGGCAACAAGATATACCCTCCATCCTTTGATGGCCACACTTTCATCATCACTGCCTTTAAATACTTCACCAAGTGGGTGGAAGAAATGCCAGTATCTCAAATTATGAGTATTCAGATATCCAAATTTATCCTTTTCCATATTCTTTGTAGATATGGAATCCCATCCACCATCATTTCCAACAATGGAAAACCATTCAAAAAGTAGGTTGTAAAACATGTATGTGACACCTTCCACAATCAACATCATTGGTCCATGCCCTATTACCCCCAAGGTAATGGTCAAGCTAAGGCTACTAACAAAACTTTGATCAAGATCCTTAAGAAGGTGGTTAATAATACTGGTCATGATTGGCATCTCCATATCTAGCTTGCCCTTTGGGCATACTACACTTCCATCTGCATGCCTACTAGCACCACTCCATATTCCCTTGTTTATGGTGTCGATGCCATCTTGATGATTGAGGTCGAGATCCCCTCATTGAGAATATCTTTGAAGAACCTCACTAGTGACGAAGATGATCAAGTTGCAAAACTTAGCCAGTTGGAATCATCTTAAGGGAAGCTACAATAAGAAGGTTTGTCCTCGCCAATTCAACATTGGTGATCTAGTCATTAAGGAGAATTAGCATACCCAATAGGACTGAGATAAGAAAGGGAAGTTTGAAGAAAATTAGTTGGGTCTCTATGTCATTAGAACTAAGTCTGGATATGGGGCATACAGGATTGCTACACCAGAAGGAGAGCCCATAGAGGATCCCACCAACATTGTGCACCTAAAAAGGCTTTACACCTAAGTCAGCTAGGTTATCCTATCTTACAAAATACCAAAAAAATTAAATTTTTTTCAAAAATACATAAAAATCAAAAAATTAAAAAAAGCTCAAAATAGTAAAGAGAAATAATCCATCCTATAGTGAAAACCACTTTTGGTGGCGCCTTGGATAAGTACGTTTTGGTGCAAACCTGGTAACAGGAAAAATTTGTAGAGGGATTAATCATTATCTACCTTGTGTCCTAGTTACTTTATCCTTCTATTCATCCCATCTGCATATCTAATCCTGACATCCTATCATATTCTGTCATTATCCCATCATCTGTCACTTGATATATTTTGGTTGAGATGTTGAATGATCCAAATCCATTGTCCATAATCCTAAGCTTTTAATTCTACTCTAAGATTATTTTTCCATGTTTTCTATTGGTCTTGCATCATCATTTGGAATCCTTCATCGTGTCGGTCTTCATTATATCCCATCCTGTCATGTCAAACCCTTGGTCCCATCTTTTACTGTTGGTCTTTTTCGAACTACAGTGCCCCTGAGCTTTCATGTAGGAAAGGTTGATCATTTGATCTACCCCCAGGGCTTTCCATCCTTCCAATTGTCATTTTGCATCTCTTGTCTCCATTGTCCTCTTTCTTCTTTTATCCATGGTTTTTTCTTGAACTACGAGGGCTCTATGCTTTCATGTAGGCAAGGCTAATCTTTGGTCAACCCCCAAGCCCCTAGGTCTTTAGGTTGTCTCAGTCTTGTGTCTTGGGTCTCATGTCTTGTGTCATGTCATCAAGTATGTCCTTATCTAGCTAGTTCTTCACAAATGAGATCCACTTGTATCATGATATTCAATTGGTTTTGGAGTCTCCTACATCATATCGATCTTTTAGTTTAGTATCCATCTTTTGTCTTAACAAGATGCATCCTTCCTAATAGGCCTCATCAATCCCATCCACCCTCTTGATACCATGCCAAAGGACATTTGAAATTGATTGTGATATTTTCATACTTTTTTCTTTTGTTTCTCATTTGAGCTTCCTATCATAACTTGTAAAGGTCACCATGATCTATCATATCAGGGTGTGTTTTGACTAGTTAACATAGGGGTATATCTTGATCTTTCTATTTGTTGTTGTTTGCTTGGTTATCTCACATAGTACCCACCAAGACCCCTGTGGTCTTGTGTTATGTTGCGACATCCTTTTGTGCTTGTGGCTATCCCAATGCCTAGCCCGACCAAGGTCTTTGCGACTTTGGGGTGTTGGGATATCCTTCTTGTTTTTTGTGTTTTTTTCTATGCGTTATACACATACCCTAGCACTTGGTGTCTTATGCTATAGAAAAAATCAATGCTTTGAAAATGGAAAATCACATTAGGATTGCATTTCATGTTCAATTATGTTGCATTACATTTATCCCTAACCTATGACCTATGATTTTGGTTGTGCAAACATTCATCCCCCCATCTCTCATTCTTCTCAGGATTCCTACGGTTCTTGACAGGTGTCATTTAACACCCATCCTACCTTCATTTTATAAGATAAATAAATCATGATATGCAAATAAGGGAGACCTATTAATGATGTGCAATCCATTATCACGCCCATCACTCTTAATTTTGTAATGATTACAGGGTAAGTACTTTCCATTTAGCCCATCATTCATTCCCATCTATTAATGTTTCTAAGGAATTTAATTACTCCCATTTCCCATGTAGGATGCATTACCATCCCACTTTGCATTTATCATTCTCATAGTCATTTTTTTTAAGTTGTTTAGATTAATCTTAATTGGCTATTCAAGAATCTTAGATTCATTTGCATTATCGTCATAAGTTGTTTGGATTAATATAGTTTTGTTACTCTAAGAATCTTAAGTTCATTTTATCATTTTAAGTTGTTTGGATTAGCCTTAATTGGTTATTCTAAGCATCTTTAGATTCATGACATCAGTTCGTTGCATTATCCATTTAAATTGCATTAAACATACTAATCTATCTAGATAAATTTCATATTCATTGGATTCATTTATAACATAGATCACATATGCCTACATACATTTTGCATTCATGTTATCCTAAATTAAAAATCAACAATGTTTACATACACACATTGCCACCTGCATCACAAATCATTAGTCCCACAATCACATCATATAGCATCCTAATCAACCATCACATCTTGCATCACAAAATGTTAGGCATCATGCATTTCATACATGTCATCCACACAAGCATAAACATAAGTCATCATAGATACATATGCATACAACAATCATCTACATGTCATAATGAATCACATTCATACACGCACATCCATAAGTAAACATCCATCATAGAATAACACATGGTGTCGATAATGGTCATCACATATCATATAAATCTCATAGTATAATTTCCATCATATCATCAAAATACATATCCACCATATACATTGGTAATCATCAAATAAAATAAAATTACAAGGCTCTAAATCAAATGTAATCTTTGTCACTTTGTACTAGCCATCCACCTTGCACCTATTAAAAAATATCTTGTCATATGTCCTCTATCCTCTCTACTATGATTTTCCCATGTCTAACCTTTGTGGTGAATTTGGCACTGGTCGAACTCTATGTGGAGGTGTCTCCCAATAGCTACTATACCCATGGGTGTGTGTCCTTGTTGAATAGGACGATATCGGCTTCTTCGGTACCACTCGAACGTAGGGAGGTAGACACTGTGCCTAATCTAGCACTCCTATGTAGTAGGCCACAATATAGTAGATAGCCTCCCTCATGTACTCATCTCACTTTGCTGCTTGATACCTAGCTGAATCTTAGTCTGCCCTGTACCTGTCCTAAAATCTGAATATGGATCTCCTCTCTTGTGCCCACACATCTTGTGCAAACTGAAACTAACCAATATCTTCCCGCACTCGGGACACCTTCTCTATCGCTATGTCCCTCTCCTCCTGTATGGTCTATACCTATTCCTGTGCGACATCCCTCTCCCTATGCAATGTATGTACCTCTTCCCCTATCTCACTTCACTCGCCTTGCATAGCCTGTTCCTGTGTCTGCATTGTATCCCTTTCTCTCTCCATTGCCTGTATATGTGCCTACATTGTATCCCTCTCTCCCTAGAGAGTCTATACTTGTAGCTCTACTACATCCCTCTGGTGCTTTAATGTTTGCATCTGTCCTACTATCGTATCCCTCTCACCCTGCAAAGTCTGTACTTGTTCATCTATTGCATCTCTCTCACCTTGCAAGGTTTGTAGCTATGCATCATAACCTCCTCTCTCTCTAGAACCAACCCTACAACCTTCGTCATCTACTATGCTACCTCTACTCTATTATGGAGCTCATCCTCCTCCCGTCTCAGCTCGGTCCTCTCCCTCAACATCCCCACCACCTGTCTCCTTAAATCCTCCATATCTCTCTCTGCCTCCTCCAGAGCCTATGAAGATACTTGGTCTGCCGATCCTCCAAGATCTCATTGTCCCCCTACTTGTAGTATGGTCACCTCAGCCTACAGTGTGTCTTGCTCCCACCTCAACTCAACCAGCTCCCCATGCTCTTTATGTCCCACTGCCTCTAGTTTGGAAACCTCTACCTCTAGTTGAGTCACCTCTACCCGTAACCTTCCCACCTCAACTCAGAGTCCATCTCTCTTTGTCTCTACCTCATACACATGTTGTGCTACCTCATATGCCAAGGTCATATAACTCCTCTATCCCTTTTCCTACAGCCTACTCACCTCAGCCACCGGCCTACTCCTCTCAATCTCTGAATCCCTAAGTCTCTACTTGGTAATCCGTGGTCTCGCCAAAGCCCCTCTTAGTAGTACGCTTAGGTCCTCTAGTGGTGGTGGTACGTAAGGTACCATGGCCAATGGATCAACCTCGAAAGCATCTACCTCCATCACCTCCCCCTATGGATTTCCTCTGTCCTCCTCTACCTCAGCCTCATCTTGGCCTCTCCTCTATTGTCCTCCCCACCTCCTCACTCTCCTTTATTGGTCATCTCTCTCCTCCTCCACCATAGCCTCCTCTTATCCTCTCCTTTGTTTTCTTGCTTCCCTCCTCCCCCTCCTCTATCCAACTAGTCTCATCTCATCCTCTGCACCAAAGCCATGTGCCTCTATAATCAGGTCCACCATTGTCACCCATGCTAGATGGTGATGAAACCACCATGCAGAGAATCTCACTGTTGTCCCTGCATCTACTCTCCCTCCTCTCATTCCTGGATTAGCTACCTCCTAAATCTCTTCCAACTGTTGCCTCACAAACTCTGCTATAATCAGATCCACCCATGGTCACTCCCAAGTGATCTATCTGAATCTCTACGGTCCTAGAGGGATGTCCTACTAGACTCCGTACTATCTCAGCACTATGTCCACCCTGTGTAGCTCCACTATGTAGGGATCTCTCCCAATCAAATAGGACATGGTGTAGAGGTATCCTCTATGCCTATCCTCATCCTCCCTCCATCTAGAGAACTGTCATGTCATGTATGGCCTCCATACTATCTGATCCTCCCATAAATGATCTAGCCTCCTCTTCCATCTGTCTAGATCACCGGTTCCCTACTAATGAAATCTCTAGTTGTACTCAGTCCTGTACTAGTACACTACTAGTAGTGTCGAAGCCTGCTCCCCTCTTGTCACAACTCATAGCCTAGCCACACTAATGTGCTCCTAGGCCCATACCTGTAACAACGTCACATGTGTAATGTTGATTACCCCCAATAGCACACCACATGCATGTCCCTATATAAGTGTGCCAATACGCATGGACCCCATGTGTACTCCCCCTCTCGTTGCTCCACAATGTGTCTAACAACCTTCATAATCTTGAGGCTACAAAAAGGGGTGCTATTGTCTGGTAGCAAGATCTCGCTAATCAAACCCTAGAGGTATAATGGTAATGGAGGTACTCCCAGCCCTAGGCATCTATCCAAATCCAAAACCATCTCCTGAACCGGTAAGTTGTCTCATCCAAAGAGGACCCATAGGGTCTAATCTAGCTCCTCCTTCTTCAATCTCATCCAACTCACGAGGTTCCTAGTTATCAGTAGCTGAAAAATCCTCCACACGTCCTCTAGTGTGACTATCATCTCCCTTGTCAGGAGATGGAAGGTGGATGACTCTAAGCTCCATTGCACAATCAATTCAGTTAGCAATTCTCGATACGCTCTAATGGTGGGATATTCGAGCATATGTATCAATCCTGATCATGCAAGCGTTGTGTGGTCCTCCCTATTCATCGCCATTATTGTTGCGTCCAAAACCTCTGAATGCCTCTCCCATGTCCGCAAGCTCTCAAACCGTTGCAATCACACTAGGCAACATATCAATCCTTTAAACAATCTCTTCATATTTCCTTTCCTTTTCTTCCCTACCATGGGTCATATTCTCGACATTTCCACCCTTTGGGAAAATTTTCCTAATTTTCCTATTTCCCCACCCTTTTTCCTTGGCCTTTTGGGAAAATTTTCCCAACTTGGATGAATTCAGGTCCCTTTTATCTTCCTTTCTGCCTTTTTGGGCACATTCACCCATTTATGGGCACATTCGCCCTTTTCAACCTGTTTGGGCGAGTCTTCCTGTTAGATGGGTAAATTTTCCCATCGCCCTGGGATGGGTGAGTTCACCCATCTTATAGGCAGACCCGCTTGTTGCCCTTGGGAAGGGAAAATGCACCCGTCTGATGGGTGAGCACACCCAGGGACGGGTGAGTGCACTCACTCCATGGGGGAGCCCGCCTGAGGATGGGAAAGTTTGTTTGTCCGGCGGGAAAGCCCGCCTCTCTACCCTGGGTGGGCGTAGTAGCCCATCCGGCGAGCACCTTCACTTGCCTCTATGAGGTGGGCAATCTCGCCTACCTGATGGGCGACCTCGCCTACCTACTTGGGACAAGCACATTCACCCGTCTAGCGGGTGAACCCACCCACCTCTCTAGTGGGTGAATCTTCCTAGCGAATGGGAAGACCCACCATACCCCCACTACAAGTGGCCTCTTCCATAAGGTGGGTGCATTCACCCATCTTATGGGCAGATTCGCCCATCTTATGGGTGAGGTCGCCCATTTACTAACATTGTCGACTATTCTGGGAGGATTTACCTGATTCATGGGCAAGTCTGCCCCTCTCTGCTGCCATTTCGCCCTTTTCATGCATTTTCTCTTTTTTTAGGAATTTTTTTCCATTAAATAGGAAAATTTGCCCCCCTTCCCCGCCACCTCTAAATAGATGATTTTGCCTACAAATTGGGAAAAATAAAAATTCTGCCAACTACCCATTTTACTAACCTACCTGAACCCCAAAACCCATGTTTTTAAAATATATGAAAATTCAAAAACAAAACATAATTTGCTTAAAATCATAAAGAGGGTTTTGGGACTAACCTGGTGTGGTACCGCATGCTCATGGTAGAATCGTCATACCTCCTCCCCTAATGGATAATATCATCATCGTACTCCTCAACCATCCTCGTCACCTTCTTCTTCTCCTTTCTCTCTCACTCAACTGCCAGCTGTGCATATGAGGAATAGTAATTCTTAAAATTACTATATGTAACTTTTCCCTCCTTTTTTAACCTCTTTTAAGTTTAGGGTATTTTTACCCTTTATTTAACCACTTTTTTCATTTAACTAATACTCTAAGTTCTGCAGGCGGCCATTTGAACACTGTGTGTCCGTTTGACTCTATACAAAAGCCAATCCTCTTGGGTTTTTGAGGTCTATCCAATGGTACCCTTCATTTCCTCATATTGAGACGTTGCTTGGGGCCCCTTTTTCTTCCCCAACCACCCTCTCAAGGGGGCATACCCTACCATTCACCTTCATTCCTACGTCACAGCCACTTTCTTGTGATACCGGTGCATCTCCCTTCATTTTCCACCATCTGGGCAACTTACACAACTTCTCCCATTCTGGGACATCATTTTCTAGTCATTTCCTCTATAGATTCATCTGAATTTTATTTTTCTTCGAAACACTACTATTCTAACAATATTTCAAAGAGGGGCATAATGTAGACATCCAAATTTGACCACTCTTGTAGGGTCAATTTTCTCTCCTTTATTTGTCTATTTCATATTCCCTAATGGTATTAATTAAATGATTTATTTAATTAATATTTGCCCTTTTCCTAAGGTATTTAATCTAATAATTAAATACTTTACCTTTCATCCCGTCCTCTCTAAATTAAATAAATATATCATTTTATTTAATTTAGTCATTTTGCCTTTTGAATTTAAATCAATTTTAAATTCCCTCTTTTCTCTCTCCTTGTCACATCCTCCATAATCCTCTTTTAATCTAGATTAGTTTAATTAATCCATGATTAAGATGTGCACACCTTTAAGCTTGATTAATGGAACATCCTTCATAACTTGCAACTTGATTCTAATCCTTCATTAGCCTCCTTACTAACCTATTTGCACAACCTTAATCTAATCTGCATGCCATTTATGGCATACCTCCAAGTCAATCATCATAAATTATTTCTTTATTTAGCCAAGACAACCTCTTCCCCATGTGAATTAAAAATTCACATTTATTGCCCCAAGGCTCTCCTCTCCCCCATGTGGATTATTGAAGAATTCTAAAATTCCTCATGCGTCACATCTCCCACATGGTAACAAGGACCTCCTTTATGAGGATACCTTGTCATATCTCCAAGGTACTTCCAAGTACCTTCTCATCATGTGAATTAAAAACTCACATTTATTGCTCCAAGGTTTGTCTCTTTCCCATGAGGATTATTGAGGAATTCTAAAATTCCTCATGTGCCACATCCTTCCCACATGGGGACAAGAACGTCTTTTTTGAGGAAATCTTCTCTCAATCCCAAGGTACTTTCAAGTACCTCCACATCACATTCCCCCTTTACAGCTCATTTCCACATGGAAAGATGTGAGGGCTTTTGAGTTCTTAACTCACCATAGCCCTTCATCTTGTCCATGGTGGCTAAATCCTAGCCCTCCATTTCTCTAGAGGCTTTTCCCCTAAAATAGAGGATTTTGGCCTCATTTTCATTCCTTCACTCAAGCATTCATTGAAGCATTCACACTTTAGCATTCACACACTCTAGAAATCAATCCATCAAGTTTTCAAGCTCTCACAAGACACTCCATTGCTGTAATTTTCAAGCTAATCTTGCATTCATTCTAGGCACTTAACCAGATACCCACCTCCATCATTGCATCCTTCATGACATATACATCATCTTGCATATAGTTTTATGTGATTTTCCATCAAAGGAGCACACAAATGATCGAATGCAAAGGGCCAACCAACCAATCAACTTGAGCAAGGTAAATAACTTGTTTTCATTTTTATTTTGTTCAAGTTTAACTATGCCAATCTTGAGGTGTTGTTTTGTTCTTTTCTTTCTTTGCATTTCATTTGTTTTGAATTATTTTAGGTTAGGAAACACATTATACACAACTATTTAAATGGTATGGAAAAATGATCCTTTGTCTTTGGAGACCTTATTTCTTCCAAGAAATAATAGTCCTTTATCAAAAAAATTTGGATTATGCTTTAGTTTTCTTCTTGACTCAACCTACCATACATGTGCTACTTTAACTTCCTTTCGTGTGAATTGTATTCTGTCCTTGATATCATTGTCCTTTGCACCATCTTCTTATCTTTATTGAAGTTTTTTCGATTTCAAGTCTTATCACAATGATCATAATTTGAAGACTCATAGCCAATGATAAATCCCACTCTTATTCAAAATCACATACATTCCATCATCCCTTTGATCAAACTCATCACTAATAATTATGATTTATGTTTATCACATGTACACACTGTGCGCAAAATCAAACAACAACTCATGCGACCCATAAAAGAATATTGTTTTCAATCCTCATGACTTTGAATATTAAAATATTTTAGTGCATATGCCGATGATAGCTTTCCATAATAGTTTTCCCTAAATAACCATCGAATATGTTGTTCCTCATCACATTAATAATCCATAATATTTAGTAGATGCATCGATTCTACACAATGCCTTCATAAATTTCATACCATCGTGAAATTCTTATTGGGAAATGTGCCTCAATCTTACTGGCATGTAAAATCCTAAAAGAGAAAAGTCGATGAGACCTTCTGGAAGTCTTACCGACTATCAGCTATGTTCTAAACTTTTGAAGTGCTCAGGTCGCTAAGACTTTGTTTTTGTCTTGCCAACGGGAGTCATCGGCAAGACATGTCAATCACTGTGAGCTTCCCATCTCTTTCTGCCTGGGCAGACCTCTTGCCAATAGGTTGGTTCCTATTAGATATCGGGGAGACTCTTGGTGATGAGTGGCATCAGGGAGAGATGTGAACCTTCAGAATGACTCGTTCTGACAATGTTAGTTTTGTCAACATTTGTGTATTTAGTATGAACTCTTGGCAATAGCATTTCTCTCACCAACAGTCTGTGTTCGATATGAGTTCTTGCTGATACTATTAGTCTCGCCGACAGATGGACATTCAGTATGATCTCCTGCTGATAGCGGTGGTCTCTTCGACTGTTCTGTATTCACTATGATGTCTCGCCAATAGCGATGGTCTTGCCAATAGAGCTACATGAGTTGAACATCAATGTGAAGTCTTAGTGACAATGATGGTCTAGTCGATGGTTCTGTAGTGGATATCAATGTAGTGTCTTAGCGATAGAGTGAGTTTGGGTGATAGGTTTGAACTCGATATGACTCTTTCTGATTGAGGTGACTTTGGATGATAACGATAGTTGGGCTTTGTGGCATTGGGGAGACATGACCTAGTGTCTCACTGACATGCAATACTATTTGAACGCTTTGACTGAATGACTATCCTACATGGTTTGTTCTAAGCCAGTCAGAGAAGCGAAATGTAAACTATTAGTAGTTGAACTTTTACGACCGTTCCTGTGAGGGAGATGAATATACTATGAGGAAAAATGACTATGTGGGGCAATGGCAGATGACAATGAACAGAGTGTGAAATAACGAAAGTTTGCTCGATTGAACACGATTGTTCTGAGTAAATTCATTGGATGTTTTTGAGAGCATTTCTATACAAGGTTGATCAGTAAATTATGCTGCTAAACATTTGTCATCAGAGAGTGAAGCCCGTACTCTGCATGTAATTTGTTTACTGTAATACAAAGGGGTTTTTCATGGTGTGGTGGTTTTTTCTCCCGTAAGGGTTTTCCCACGTAAATCTGGTGTCCAAATTGTGTATGTTCATTTCTCTATTTCTGTTATTTCTTTCATGAGTATCTTAATTGGATTGTAATTGTAAAATTTTAAGTCTCTTCTACATTCTTCCCTGAGGTTTTAACGTTTGGAGAGTTTGTTTTGCACCTAAGCTTTCCTTACAAGTGGTATTAGAGACTGGCAAGTTGTGTTATCCTTGTGGGTATGTTGGGTTTTTTGTGTTAATTTTGTTCAATGGGAGTCTTGTAGAAGTTTGGTATTTCAAATTATAGATTAAAATGGAAAGCACGTCAAGAAAGATTGAAATTGAGAAATTCAATGGTAGTAATTTTGAGTTTTGGAAACTCAAAATGGAAGATTTGTTGGTTCATTGTGGTTTGTGGCTTGTTGTGTCTCTAATGAAGCCTATAGGAATGAAGTAAGAGGATTGGGACCTTGCAGATTGAAAATCAAAGGGGCTGATAAGGATTTGTTTGGTAGACTTTGTTCTTCTGAATGTTCATGAAGAAAAGACAACATCTTCTCTGTGGAAGAGACTGGGAGCTATTTATCAAGGAAAGTTCTTGGTGAATAAGTTGTTCTTGAGGAAGAAGTTGTACTCTTTGAAAATGCAGGAAGGAGAGTCTATTGCTGATCATCTGAATGCTTTCAACATGTTGATTGCTCAGTTAGCATCTGTGGGTGTGAAGATTGATGAAGAAGATCGTTGTATGCTACTATTATGTTCTTTTCCAAATTCTTGGGATCACTTGGTGATGGCTATTAGGAGTATGACATCCAATTTTAAGATGGAATATGTTGATGCTTCTTTGTTATCAGAAGAGATGAGAAGAAAATTTTCTGAGATGGTGAAGGAGGCTTTTGCTGTTCGAGGGAGATCGAAAGAAAAAGGAAAGAAGAAGGACAAGAAGTCCAAATCAAAATCAAAAGGGAGATCAAAGTCTCCTGGCAAGAAGTCCAAGGTGAAGTGCTAGAATTGTGGGAAACTTGATCATGTCTGTAAGGATTGCAAAGAGAAAAAGAAGAAGAAGAAGAAGAAGAAGAAGAAGAATTCTGACAATGATTCTTCTCGGAGTGATCCAGATGCCTTCATTGCAGCCTTGGCAACTCAGGCATCAGATGATGTCTAGCTGATTGATTTTGGAGCATCTTTCCACATGACATCTCATAGAGACTGGTTCACTAAGTATAAAAAATAGGATGGTGTAAGGGTGTATTTGGCAAGCGATTCATCTCTGGAAATAGTTGGCTATGGAAGAGTTAGAATTCAGTTCCCTGATGGTAGAGTAAAGGGAATTAATGATGTAATGCATATACCAGGTCTGACTCGAAATCTACTTTCTGTTAGTAAGTTGAACAATGTTGGAGTGTAGGTCATGTTCTCTGGAAATGGTTGCAAGATGACTAGAGGCTCAATGGTGCTAACAAGGGGTGCTCGAATTGGTTCTTTGTATAAGCTGGATGCACATGATGTTTAATGCAATAGTGTCTTTGTAAAGTCACAAAAAGCTACTAATGGAGAAAAGAGAAAAAAGTTCTTGATTGTACAAACTCTATGGAAGTTAAACTTCCAGCAGAAAATACTATGCTCTGGAATCATAGGCTAGGCCACATTGATGAAAAAGGTTTAAAAACCTTGAAAAATAAAAACCTGGTTGAAGGGCTTGATGACTGTAAAGTCCTCACAAATCTTGTAGTTTACTTGATTACATACATTCTGATGTTTTTGGTCCAGTAAATGTTCCTTCTTTGTCTAAATCAAGATATTATGTATTGTTCATTGATGATTATTCAAGAAGAGCATTTGTATATTTTTTGAAAAGTAAAGCAGAAGTGTTCATTCGTTTTAAAGCATTTAAAAACCTTGTAGAAAATCAGACTGGATAAAAAATAAAATGTTTAAGGACTGACAATGGCGGTGAGTTTTTTTCTAATGAGTTTGAAAGGTGCTATAAGGATCATGGAATTAAAAGACATAAAACTACACCCTACAATCTGCAACAAAATGGAGTTGCTGAAAGGTTCAACATGACAGTGATTGAAAGAGCATGAAGTATGCTAAGCAATGCTAGCTTGGAGGATAAGTTTTGGGTTGAGGCAGTTGCAACAACATGTTACTTAATAAATCGTTCTCCTAATTCCGCTCTTGTTGAGAAAACACCTTTGGAAAGAATCCCTCTCTGAGACGCATTCGTGTATTTTTCTATGAGGCATATGCATATGTGCCAAATGAAAAAATATCTAAATTGGAAAACAAGGTTGTTAAATGTATTTTTATTGGCTATAGTACTGGCATAAAAGGATACAAGCTTTGGAATCCTGATACGGAGAAGGTTATATAGAACATAAGTGTTATTTTTCATGAGCTGAAGCCTTCTACTTTGGATCTACAGTCAGAGAAAAAATTAGAAGATAAAAAGGATGTAGTTGAAATTCCTCTGACACGAGATAGAGAGGAATTGAAAATTCAAAATGCACCTGAAACTGAGGAGAGCTCAAGTAGTTTTGAAAGTTATGAAGAAGAAGAACAACCTCAACCTCAGCCTGTGAGGAGGTCAACACGTTAAAGAAAACAACCTGATAAGTATGGATTCTCTATGTTAGATTCTACTTGTGCCTATGCTTTAATTTCTAGCACTGATGAGCCTAGGACTATGAAAGAGGCATTTAGAATGTCTAATTTAGACTCTTGGTAGGAAGCCATGAATGAAGAAATGACATCATTAGAAAAGAATGATACTTGGAGTTTGGTGCCCTTGCCTGAAGGCATAAAAGCTATTGGTTGCAAATGGGTATTTAAAAAGAAAATAGGTCTGGATGGTAGTGTGGAAAATTATAAGGCAAGTTTGGTTGCTAAGGGATATTCCGAGGTAGAGGGAATTGATTATGGAGAAATTTTTTCTCTTGTAACTAAGCTGACATCTATCAGATTTCTTTTGTCACTTGCAGCAGTGTATGACTTAGAGATTGAATAGATGGATGTGAAGACAACATTTCTTCATGGTGATCTTGAAGAAGAAATTTATATGTCCCAGCCTGAGCACTTTGTGGAAAAAGGTAAAGAAAATCTGGTTTGCAAGTTGAAAAAATCTCTGTATGGATTAAAATAATCTTCTAGAATGTGGAACTAGAAGTTTGACATGTTTGTTTTGTCATTGGGATTTGTAAGATCGAAATTTGATCATTGTGTGTAATACAAAGCTGAAAATGATTATGTTCTTATTATTGCTCTCTATGTTGATGATATGTTGTTCATAGGAAATAGTAAGTTAATGATTTTTGATCTAAAATATCAACTATCTACAAAGTTCGAAATGAAAGGTCTTGGTGTAGCTAGGTATATTTTGGGAGTGGAAATAACTAGGGATAGGAAGAGTAGAAAACTTTGGCTCAATCAGAGTAAGTATATTAATACTGTTCTCGGGATATTTTGCATGACTAATTGCAAGCAAATAGTTGTTCCAGTTTTGTAGGGAATGAAGCTATCTATTGAAGACTATCCAAAATCTCCTACTGAGATGGAGGACATAACTAGAGTTCCTTATGCTAGTGCAGTTGGCAGTTTAATGTATGCAATGGTTTGTACAAGGCTATACATTTCCCAAGCAGTGGGAGTTCTTAGTCATTTTATGGAAAATCCTAGAAGGACACATTGAGATGCTATGAAAAGGGTGTTTAGATATCTAAAAGGAACTTCAGAATATGCTTTGTGTTACCATGGAAATTTGGTTGAATCACATAGGACTCTTAGCATTCGAGGCTATGTGGATTTTAATTGGGTAGGGGACATTGACAATAGAAGATCCACCAATGGATATATTTTCATGATGAATGGTGGTGCAGTTAGTTGGATGAGTAAGTGGCAGGCTGTAGTTGCTTTATCCACTATAGAGGTAGAATACATGGCAACAACACATTCCTGTAAAGAAGCAATCTGGTTAAAACATTTGTACATTCTAACATTGGATTTGATGCAGGAAAATTACAATTTACTGTGATAGTTAGAGTGCTATTTGTTTGGCAAAAAATCCTACTTTCCATGCCAGGATGAAACATATTGATGTGTAGTATCATTTTGTACGAGATATGGTGGAGGATGGAAAGGTCTCTTTAGAAAAAGTGGATACTTTGGAAAATGTTGTAGATGCATTGACGAAACTAGTGAGCATAGACAAGTTCAAGTGGTGTGCCAGTTCGATGGGCCTTAGTGCCCATGAATTTAAGTAGTTTTGCTATGCTTTGGAGGTGTCAGTAAGATCTTCATCAAGCAGGATATTGTTGGGAAATGTGCCTCAATCTTACTGGCATGTAAACTCCTGAAAGAGAAAATTCGGTGAGACCCTCTAGAAGTCTTACCGACTAGCAACTATGTTCTAAACTTTTGAAGTGCTCAGGTCGTCAAGACTTTGTTTATCTTGCCAATGGGAGTCATCGGAAAGACATCTCAATCGCTGTGAGTTTCCCATCTCTTTCCACCCAGGCATACCTCTTGCCGATAGGCTGGTTGCTATTAGATATCGGGGAGACTCTTGGCGATGAGTGGCATCAGGGAGAGATGTGAACCTTCGGAATGACTCATTCCTATAGTGTTAGTTTTGCCGATAGTTGTGTATTTGGTATGAAGTCTTGGTGATAGTGTTTCTCTCACCGATAGTCTATGTTTGATATGAGTTCTTTTCGATACTGTTAGTCTCACCGTATGGACATTCGGTATGATCTCCTACTAATAGCGGTGGTCTCTCTGACTGTTCTATTTTCGGTATGATGTCTCGCCGATAGCGATGGTCTTGTTGATAGAGCTACATGAGTTGAAGATCAGTGTGAAGTCTTAGCGACATCGATGGTCTAGCCGATGGTTCTGTAGTGGATATCGATGTAATGTCTTAGCGAGAGAGTGAGTCTGGGTGATAGGTTTGAACTCGATATGACTCTTGCCGATGGTGGTGACTCTAGCCAATACCAAAAGTTGGGCTTTCTAGCATCTGGGAGACACGGCCTAGTGTCTCACTGATATGTGATATTATTTGAATGCCTTCATCGAATGACTATCCTACATGGTATGTTATGAGCCAATCAGAGAAGTGGAATGCAAACCGTTATTATTTGTACTGTTCCAACCATTCCTATGAGGGAGATGAACAAACTGTGAGGAAAAATGACTATGTGGGGCAATGGCGGCTGATGATGAATAGAGTGTGAGATATTGAAATGTTGCTCGATTGAACATGATCGTTCTGAGTAAATTCATTAGATGTTTCTGAGAGCATTTATGTACAAGGTTGATCAGGAAATTATGCTGCTATAAATTTGTCATCAGAGAGTGAAGCCCGTACTTTGTATGTAATTTTTTTACTGTAATACAAAGGGGTTTTTCTTGGTGTGGTGGGTTTTTCTCCCGTAAGGGTTTTCCCACGTAAATGTGGTGTCCAAATTGTGTATGTTCATTTCTTTATTTTTGTTATTTCTTTCATGGGTATCTTAATTGGACTGTAATTGTAAAATTTAAAGTCCCTTTTGCATTCTTCCCTGAGGTTTTGACGTTTGGAGAGTTTGTTCTGCACCTAAGCTTTCCTTACAATTCTAGCTTTTGAGGATTTAAGGCTCTTGGGAAAATTAGTGAATCACGGATTATGGATTGCTCGGGGAATACAATCTCGTATGGATTATCTGAACATCAATCCTTTTGGAAAATTTGCATGATGCTAGATTTTTTGAGCTTTCCTCCTTTGGAGAATTCACCTCATCCTGAAATTTCTGAACTTACAATGTTCCTTATTCTATTGAGTTGTTCCTTGAAAGTCATCATTTTCATTTTACTCCAGCATACCCCAACATTCATCCTATTCTAATCGGTGGTATGTACTTTAATTACTTATATCATAGTCACCTCAACATAAATCATGGATTCATTGAAGTTTTCTTACTCAGACTATGACGCCCTCACCAACATGCATTACTACCATAGAAGATATTCCATGTTCTTGAATACCATCTTCTCGTGCTATGAATTTACAAATTTCTCATTTAGCAATCTCTGTCATTTAAATTTTTAAGTTGTGAACCAGACGAACGTCATCCTCATATACCTTCACAAAATTAAGGTGCTCATGCATCTCCCCATAATGGCTTTGTTTTAACCCCATTTTGAATAAACATTATTTTCCCTTTCCTTGCTAAGAAGTATGATGAGCTGCAATTATGCAAGAACCAATCTATTCCTTGTACGATTAGTGCCAAAATGTAAACATGAGCTTAGGAAAATATAATCAAATTTCACTTTAACATTTGATAATATAATTAAATCAATCATGGTAAAACTTAGCTAATGATCAAAATTGATATGTGGTGTGATGGCAATAACTGATGAAACATTATATTGCATGACTAAAAAATTTACAATGAAGCATATAAAACTCAATTCATCTAAAGGAAGGCCAAGATGGAAATGCATGTGTATCTCCATATAAACCAATTTTCTCACACCATCATGCAGTATTAGGGAAAGTATAATGACTTAAAATTCCATTTTCCAAGATAGCATCAACACAATAATTTAATCTCAAGAACCTTAGACATCAGACGTAACAAACCAAATCAAGCACTAAGGTTTCTCAAAAAGACCAGGACCGAAGGCTATCAACCTCCTCAAAGCTTGAGAATGTGATGGGGAGACAGATTTAGATAATCCAACCAAGATTGGATTTTCCACACAGACTAACCCGTAGAAAATCTAAGGTAGCTCAAAATCTCTAGGTGAACTAGACCTCGGGGAATTCGAGAGAGCTTGGATTTGTTGGATGGATTGAACCTCCGGGAATTCAAGGGAGCTTGGATTTCCCATACTTCTCCCCAAATTTATCAATTTTGGCTACAAATGAAGCTTTAGATGAAGGCATGGAGTTCAATAATGACTTGAGATCCAAGATTGCACTCAAAGCACCCTAACTGTAGATAAAACATTGGTTCCTTCAAGTGGAGCAAAATCAAAGATTCTAATAAATTTAACCCTTAAGGGGAAGAAGTCAAACCCATGTCAAAACCAACAAATGAAGCAAGCAAAAAGAGGGTCCCCACCTCTGGTGGGGTGTGTGTGTGAAAAGTGGACAACAAATGGTGACTCCTACTGGGAAAATGCTACATAGTATTTTGGTGACAAACAGGAATCATTAACCTAGAATCTCTGGTTTCAATCTCCATATTAGGAAAACAAATAAAAATTCAAGATCAAAGATTCAAGACCAAAGATATACCAAACCTTCCATAAATTGAAAATACCAATGTGCGCAAGTGAGTTTAGTTCCCTCCTTAAGCTACTACAGAAACCAAGCTCAGTCAAGTTAGGCTACGTAAAGAATTCTAACTTCAAAAGCAACCTGGATAGAGCCTCACTGCTAATCAGGCATTCATAGCCCTAATGAGGTTAACGATGTGATTCTCCCAAATATAGCTCTACTTCCATCCAAGCATCCATAGCCCCTGTATAGATATTCAGATACTCCTAAGAAGTTGAATTCACTTCCTTTTATTTTCAATGTTTTCCTTTTCTTTTCTTTTCTAATGTTCTCTTCTTTTCACTTTTTATTTCAACTTGTGAACAATGAAGTTCACACTCAAGGCTAAGAACCATAGTGGTGTTGAAGCCAAAATTTAATATTTTTCACCTAACAAGACCTCACAAGGACCCTACTACAATCTCAAGATTCTTAAGATGTGTGTAAGATATAAGATTTCAGGATACCTCAAGTTCAAGTTAAACCAATGACCCATCCTCTTTAAATCGAACATTCAGACCACTACTAATAGAAAATATTTACCATCTACTCAAGACACATGATTAAAGTCCATTAGTGAAATACTCAGAATAGTCCTAGATAATAAAAATATTGTTGTGAAAATAAGACACTCCCAATAGAGAACAGGAGAACCCAAGCTAGAGAAGCAAAGAAAAATCAGCTGAAAGCAAAACAACCCTGAAGAAAAATAACTCTAAAGAACCCTAACCTACAATAAATTGAAAGCACGAAAGAGAATAAATAAAAGAAAACCTAAAATAACTAAAGTAGAAAGACCTGCATTTATTCAAATCAGAGCTATGTACAAAAAACCCAAAATGATTAATGATCAGACAGGGAAAATTGAGACCCACACCTAGTTGGCTTTTCAGTGCATGTGCAAGCAACAAGGTGATAGTAATAGTCCTCAAGAATGCAAATTCATCCTTATGCTCAACAAAATAAGGCTTAATAATAAATTGTTCAAACTCCACTTCATCAATAGGAATAATCAGCAACCGAGGCAACTCGTTGAGACCATGACCAATCCAAATGCAAGTTGTCTTTCCTAGACCTCCATAGTCAAATTGATAAACTTCAGAATTTACAATAAGGAAAGAAACAACCTGGTGTGACACTTCTGTAGATTGAATGTTTTATTCATCATTCCTAATTTGTGAAGAGTTGATCCAAGTATCTTCAGGAGGTGTCCACTGATGGTACAACAATCCCCTCATGCTTGAAACATGAAAAATAGAATTGGAGTCATCACTACTCAGTGCAAAATAAAATTTAGATTGAATAAATTCAGAATTATCAATATGGAAATTTTCACTTGTTTGAGTAACTTCATGAGGAATTAGTGAGGAAATTGTAGAAGCCTCATCATGCACAACAAATTTCTCAATAGACTATTCATTAGGAGGCATCACAGATTGATCTTTAAGCATATTTTCATCTATAATAGTATGATCCTGCTCATCAATATTGACTACAACATTACTATTTTCAACATCATTCATATTTTCCTGCATATTAGTACAAACCACATAAGCTACCTCATTAATAATACATAAAGTGGGTGAATTTTTAATACTTAATTCATCAATGGATATAGAAAAAATAGAATTTGATAAATGGAAGAATTCCCTGAATTCTTCTTCTGTTGGTGATGGTTTAGATTCTTGATTACAACCATTAGGAATGTTAACTCCTCTATTTAATCCTACTTTCTATTCTTCAAGGTATTCATCGACAACTTGTTGAAATTATTCTATTGGAGACTTGTTTGATGTATCTTTCTATGTATCCCTTGTATGTTGTAGTAGTTGTACTTGTTCTTCCACCTCCTTTATGGCTGCCTAGCATTGGAAGCATGTGAATTTAGAATTCTCTTCCTCATGTATCCTACACCAAGCTGGTAACAACAACTCCTCTAGGAAGACTCTATAACTTAGGCTTGACCAATCTTTTATAATTCTAGCAAAAAACTCTTCATATCTAGTTTGTATTAGATCTTCATCCTAGATGGGAGGAGCTTGTATGGTAACTCCTTTCTCTTATAACTCATCCTCCAATGTATTTTCAGAAATATGACTAACCTCTGTAGGAACATCCTCCTTGATCTTTATAGGTAGTTCTTCACTTAAATGTTCCTCTATTAACTCTAATGCCTTGGATATTTCAAATTCTCCCTTGTGGCATGTTGCTTCATTTGTTGATGGCTCAACACCTACTGCACATTCTTCAGATCCAAATTTTTTTGGCTTCTCTATAGTGCATTCCTTGTCTGAATTTTCTTTCCACTCTAGGTATCTCCCAACTTTAATGATGATTTCCACACATGTACGGAAAGTGAACTCCAAATGGGCTACATTATGGACTCTACACCACTTACATGAGATGAAATATTGCAAACACTTACCACCACCAAGATAATCTTCAACTATCTGTGTGAATGCCTCAACTACAACATCAATAAACTCTAAATATGTAGAAGCTAGTGGTTCAGGAAGGTTCTGCATGAAAATACCTCTTTGCAAAATGATCTTAATTTTACCCAAAAAGTCTAAGAATTCCAACTCATTGTTCCTATAGGTGTTATGAATTCTACACTTTTCTGATAATGCATAGTGATGCAAACCCTTATTGTTCTAGAGATCCAATCTCTTATTCAAAGACTCATAGTGTTGAGGAAAATCTATCTGAAGACTGCTCCTATCATGAAAAACATAAGGTTTCTTTTCTATCTTGACTCAGAACTTGTACTTTCAGATTTAGAGATCTATCATATCTCAAATTTTCAACATGAAGGACCATTTAACTTTCAGCTATGTCACCTTCATTCACCCTCCTTCTAGCACCAATTTTTTGATAGTGTTTTACGCACAACAACTCAAAGAGAATATGATATCCTATCTCTCTTGAAAGGTAAATCTCTATTAACAAGCCTCAAGAGATAACCCCAAGGTCTCTAATGTCAGGTCTTGACAAATGCAGTGAAATAACTCAAAGATGATGTGAAAATGCTCATAATCATAAGGTGCCTTACAAATGAACAATATTGGATGTATACTTTCATCAGATGTAACAATATGGTGATACTTTCAATCCTATAACTAACCTATATTTTAAAGAAATAGCAAGAGAGAAAGGGTTGAGAGAGATTCTATTTTAAACTAACTCCTAAGATCAATCACAACAATGATGAATGTTGCAAATGGATAGATCCCTAATAAAATCAATCACTTCTTGATCAAGGAAAGGCCCACAACTACACAAAAATGATGTAATCTTCTGAGGAAATCAGAAGATTTTTAGATTATGAATATTTATCCACATACCCAATTACTAGCACAATGTAAACAAGCATTCATAGTTGAACTTAACACAAAACAAGGCCCAAACTAACTTTACACAATAACCTACAATCAGAAAATTGCTAGAAGTATGGACCGAAGATCGATCAACATCATTAACATTTCACTATTATCATGAAAGAACTGAAAACTAACATCTAACATCTAAGAATTGAGAACAAGAAACCATAAACTGTCAAAGTGTAACACAAAGCTTGCCAAATCAATAATCCAATTGCATTAACTTCTCCAGCATTTACATAACAATTTCCAATTTCTCTCCTCTCCTACAGCTACTAACTTCTCCTAACTTATAAAATTATGGCTTTTTAATTATAGCTTCTAACCTCTAACAAATGAGAAGGCACTGGCCTTTCATAGATTTTACAATTTAGATCCAATGGCACATATTGCTCATCTAGAAACATCCAATAGTCACATTAGGGTTTTGGCATCCAATTATATCATTATCCAATAGCATAAAAGTAACTACATTCTTGAGCAATAAGAAAACAAGACTCTGCCATCTTGACAGTAATGAGAATTTTGATTGGATGACTAAAGCAACATCTCATGTTTTGCAAAACTCTCCCCTAGTTGTAAACAGGTCATGGCACCGATTCTGATGTAGGCTCCATATTAAATTTGAGGTGCAAGTTAAATTCCTCTTGATAGTTAATTGGCCCTTGTACGTATCCATATGAGGGGCATTTGAATTAGTTCATTTTCATATGTAGGAGCATTTGTGAATGTATTGCCTTTTAGTCAATACATCTCCATCTTTTGCAAATTCAAACACGGATCCATATGCTAGTGTTTCTATACATCAATCAAAAGTGAATCCCAATTGTAACATGTCCATCTTCAAATTATAATTCTCCAAATCATACCTACAATATTCATAAATAAAATCATTTAAATCATCGTAGGATTCCCCATGTAAAATTTACATTTCCTATGATCTAATGTTATGAACGTATAATGAAACATAACAATATTATCATAACGATAAAATAAGAATGGTAGAAAAATGTCGATGCCAAAGCATATAATACTGTAGGAATTTATTTAAAACATATGGGTTTGAATACCAATAATGAAGGGAATCAAGTCATAATTTCATAGAAGATTAAAATCACTTGAAAATGTACTTAAACCCTGCCCAAAATAGTGAAATACTTCCCTCATCATAATGAAATCAAGCCTTCATGACAGTGAGCACACACATTGATATTTCATGATCCTCATCTTTCCACCTGTTGGCCCATTCTATTTAGATTCATTCCATCTACCCATTACAATGAACCTCCAATCATTATAAACTATCCTTATTGATGATTTCAAATATTTTAACCATTCCAGGATATTGCTGAATTCCGCAAATTATCATCTCTAACATGCAGCCACTGATTATCTTTTAGCATTGTTTCTAAAGAGCGGTCATGACTTCACAGTCATCGGTCCTCATATACATATTCTGCTCGTCCAAACTTCTTGAAACCTTAATGAAGTCTTTTGATTTCTTTGTATAACATAGCGCTTTGCATTTCCTTTGGATTCCATCTTTGTGATATGTTTTGGACTAATCAATACTCTTTATTCAGCGACAGAGCAATGATCACCATCAACGCATTCCACCCGCAACTCCCAATTCGTGACTACTATTTACAAGTGGTTTTTATTTTTTTGAAACTCTACATATTCGTAGACATTGTGATGAGAAGATTCAATTCATTATCGTTAGATCCTACTGGTTCTTTACTGTGAAACCTTTCATGCATAACAACTTTGAAACACTCAAGCAATTAACAAATTTCCCCATCGTTATGATTATCAACTATCTTTTACATTTTATCATGATCCACATAAAAGGAAACAATCACGAACTAAGGAACATCTGAATCAATGACAGCCATGTAAAGAATTGATCTAATAACTGTTCTTTCATAGAAAGCAACGATCTCATAGATTTTGACCTTTAAAACCTTGGAACTTTGTGGACTTATAAGACTCAGGGATTATAATATCTCGAGGAATTCGGCTAGTGCCAGATTTCCCGAACCTTGATCCTTTCAAAAATTCTGTGTAAGCTCAGATTTTTTGAGTCCTACTCCTTTCGAGGAATCCTAGCTCACTCAAAATTTCTGAAATACACTTATCGTGAATTTCTTTCATCACTCCTACAAGTAAACACTTAATATTGCAGCGATCACTCCATTCATTCACTATTTCTTCTTTCCATGTTGTTACTTCAATTCCTCGTGAGGATCCTAATGATGAACCAAACCAGTGGTACCTTCCCGTTCTATTGCTTTCATTTGATCAACCCTTTTTCTTAATGATCTTCATTACCTCATGATTTTCTTTATTGAATATCATTAATATGTAATTGACCCTGTCTCATTCTTAAAAATGATCATGCAATACAATACTTCTGGTTGAGCATTACGGCCTTGTCATATGTATTTCTTCAAATAAAAAATCGATGCCACCAGTGTATCATGATGTTGTCATCTATATCCTCACTCAGATTATTCGTTGGAGAATTTCAAGGCCAGTATCCTCTATGCAGTCGATCTTCCTATGCTCGTCACTAATTTCCAATATTAATTTCATATTACACACTTGCTGCAAATGAATTGAGTAATTTTATTCAGATAGGTAACATCCACGTGGTTTCCAAATATTGAACACCTCCTCATTGCCATTTAAACCATTTAAATAGTATGGTGAAATGATCCTCCGTCTCTGGAGACCTTGTGCCTTCCAAGAAATAACAGTCCTTTATTGAATACTTTCAGATCATCCCTCAGTTTTCTTCTGGACTCAACCCACCATATGTGCGCTACTTTGACTTCCTCACTTGTGAATTGCATTTCATCCTTGATATCACTATCCTTTGCATCATCTTCTTAAGCTGATCAAAGTTTCTATGATTTCAAGTCTTCTCATAACGATCACCATGTAAACATCATTCAACATCTGCATCAAGTTTGCGCCAATCATTTAGATCGGTCTCTCTTTCATAATTTGAATGTTGGCGGATATTAATTTCTACCACCGAAAATATTAAAGGCAGAAGCTTCTACCATCTTCCACCGACCATCTCTTCGCTATCATTCACCGACTACCAAAAACATGTGCAAGTTTTCTAGCTCCATGTGAAGTAGTTTCTAGATCTTCCAGATCTTTCCAAAGACCTCTATAAATAGAGGCAATTGTAACCGTTTTCATTCAGGCAATGCAGTTAAAGTTTTTTTATCTTTCTTTGCCTCTGCCCACCTCCTACAAGTGGTATCAGAGCCAATGGTGAAGCTCCAGGATGATGATGTCTGGTGGTGTGCAGATTTCTAAGGTTGCAAACCTTGGGCGTGGGTTCTGTGTCTGAGCTGCCCTCTATGAACTGCGTAGGCTGTTGTAAGAGATAGGAATTTGTATGGTGCTAAGAAGTGAGGAGTCAAACAAGGAAGAAGCTGCCAGCATAAAGATTGCCGAAAAATAGTATTGCCAGTCCATATCGTTGCCAATCAAGGTGGAGAATCATTGTTCGAAAGTCAGCAGAAGAGATCTTAAAAGTTGTTGCCAAAAGGTAAAGGCAAAGGAGCTGATCGGTTGAATTTTCCAAGCAAGGAAGAATTTGGTTCACCGTCGTTGAGGATTTTAGCAACTGTGAAAGATCTAGAAGCTGCCAATACAAAGGTAGATCACTAATCTTAAGAAGTTAATTCCTGAAGGAATATTGAAGTTGTTGGTTGAAAATAAATCGTAGTGTTTTGAGCTATTACACAAGTCATCATAGTTTTGGAAAGAATATTCATAAAAGGAGATGAAATTTGGTTTTATTATTTGCTGAGAAGAAATTATGGCTTTTAAAGTTAGTCTAGCATCAAAGGAGCTTGTAAGACTTTGAACATGGTTAAGTTATGTTCAGTTTCTCATTTGGATGAGATGACAAGGGAAGGATTATGGAAGATTGAAGACCTGCTTGAAGGTGGTTGTTGACTAAGACATCGAAGAAGGAAAAGTGATATCCGCCATTAAGGGAGGTTAGTTTTGATTGTCAGCAATGAAGTGAAGAATGTGCATGAATTCAAGAAGTTGCAGATCTGAAGTCACCTAGAACAAGAGGCGCTACCCAAGCCGCTAGTGTTTGTTGTCATTAGAGGCAGATCGTTGCTGAGGTTGTTGGCTTATTAACCAAGGATAAGGAGATCGAAGCATGCATAAACCATTGCAATTGTTGAAGAATTGCAGATCGTTGCATAGTAGACCCAGTGTTGAGAGGCCATTTTGAAGAAGGAAGTCATTAAGAATTTGTTGCTGTGCAACAGCCAAGCACTAAAGTGGAGTCATAATGTCATCGTCCATGAAGAGAGAGATCCAAGGACGTGTTGATGTATTTGCGCAAGGCAAGGGAGATTTGGAGAAGCAAGTGTTGTTGAAAGAAGTTGCTGCTGAAGGCCAGAGGCAGAGGAATTCACACAATAAAAATTAAAACATAAAATAATAATTTTCATCAACACAGAGCTGCTGCTCGTAATTTTCTGTTTCTTCACGTTCGCATTCCTCTATATAAAATAATTACATATACAAATACATATAGGTAAAAAACACGTGAAAATATTTTCCACAGATGAGGAGGCCCGACAAAAATTTATTACAAAGATACCTAACAAACTTTTTCCCGTCAACACGCATTTAAAACAATGTCCTTTACATCAATATAAAACTTAAATATTAAATTTTCCCGTACTCCGAAATTTTCTGGCGGTGGCAGCTTAATACATAGTTCCCCGCGGTATCGCAATGGGTAAAACCCATATTGCGATATTGCAGGCAGCGGTTAGTTGACAGCCCGGTAAACGGCGGTAAACAGCGGCGGTTTAGGATAAAACAAACGTTTACGGAAGTCTCCCGCGGTATCGCGATGGCTATTTTATTGATTGCGATATTGCGGGCAACGACTGGTGGTTAAATATAAAACAAAATTAAATATAAAACAAAAAATATTATGGAAGTCTCCCACGGTATCGCGATGATTATTTTATTGATTGCGATATTGCGGGCAGTGGTTGGCAGGGACGGCTACAGTTAGGGTTTAAATTCCAACACTCCCCCTTAAACATAACTGCACTGTCCACCATGCCCAATCTGTTTCTTTGAAAAATAAAATTATCTCTTCCTAGCGGCTTTGTAAAAATATCTGCACTTTGCTCTTCTGATCTGCAAAATTCTAAAAATATATCACCATTGTTAATTAATTCCCTGATAAAATGATACCTGGTATCAATATGCTTGCTTCTCTTATGGAAGACTGGATTTTTCGAAAGAGCTATGGCAGAATTGTTATCACAGTAAATTTTTGTTGCCTCCATTTGTTCATTTTGCAATTCTTTCAAAATTCTTCTCATCCAGACTGCCTGTCATGCTGCACTTGTGGCTGCCACATATTCTGCTTCAGCTGATGAAAGACAGACTATTGGTTGCTTCTTTGAAGACCATGAGACAACCCCTGTCCCAAAATTAAATACATAACCAGACGTGCTTTTTCTGTCATCAATGTTGCCAGCACAGTCACTGTCTGTGTATCCTATGAGTTTGAACTCATCTGAACTTGAATACCTAATGCCAAAATTCCTTGTTCCACTTACATACCTTAAAATTCTCTTCCCAGCTTTCCAATGGGTGTCTTTTGGTGTTTCCATAAACCTGGAAATCAAACTTACTCCATACATAATGTAAAGGCCTTGGTACGTGAGGTACATGAGACTTCAACAAGCCTCTTAAACAAAGTTGGATCAACATTAGACCCTCTATCATCCTTGTTTAGTTTTAGAACCTTTGTAGGTGTTGGTGCTGGTTTGCACTTCATCATATTAAACCTTTTCAAAATATCATTTGCATATTTTAACTGTGAAATATAAATACCATTTTCATTTTGATTCACTTCAATGCCCAAAAAATACTTCATCGGACCTAAGTCTGTCATTTCAAATTCTTTCTTCATGTCTGCCTTGAACAAATCAATTGACAAATTGCCAGTGAAAATTAAATCATCAACATATAAGCATACTATCAGTATTTCACCTTCTTCATTCATTTTTTATCATTATGTGGGCTCACTGCTACATCTATTAAATCCATTGACCAAAAGATAACTATTTATTACTGTTGTACCAAGCTCTTGGGGCGACTTTCAATCCATACAGTGCCTTTTTCAATTTGTAAACTTTGTCTTCTTGACCCAGAATTTCATGCCAGGTGGTTGGTCCCAAGCTGCTTCCTATACTAAAGTAAAGCTGACTTAATCTTTGAGATCTGAGACCACCATTAGGGCTGCTAAATGCTAAAATCATCCTTATAGTATCCAATCATGCTACAGGTGCAAATGTCTCATTGTAATCAATTCCAGGCTGTTGTGAATAGCCCTTTACAACTAATCTTGCTTTAAGCTTCTGAACTTCATCTTTTTCATTCAATTTGGTTTTATAAATCCATTTCATTCCAATGACATCTTTGTCTTTTGGAAGACTGACAAGATCCCATGTCTGATTCTTTTCAATTACTTCAATTTCTTCATCCATAGCACTTACCCATTTATCATGTTTGACTGCATCTTCAAAATGAACTGGATCTTCTATTTGAGAATAAAATGCAGAAAGAGAAATCTGATCTGAATTATTCTCACCTTCATTTTGCTCATATATATCTCTTATGCTTCTGATTTTTTGTCTTCTTAGACTTGCCAGTGTAGGATTTGACATATCACTTGAACTTGTGGAATATGGACCCGATGGTCCTGCTGTAGATGGTGTTTGTTGTCCTCTTGTTGGACTACTTCCTTGAATAGTTGAGGCTGTTCTTACAGTCGATGCTAGTGTCTCTTGTGGACTACTTTGCTGAGCTTGAATGGGAGTGGTAGGAGTCACAATAGCTGGAACATTTGTTGATGCTGGAACTTCATTCTCCTCTTGAGGTATACTAGTTGAAATATTGACTGTCTTCTCTATGCTTCCATCCCATGCTTCATCTTCTACAAATTGTACATCTATGTTGATTATAACTTTTTTTGTTGTTGGATTGTAGAGCTTATAAGCTTTGGATTCTTCACTGTATCCAACAAATATACATTTTTCTCCTTTGTTATCTAGCTTCCTTCTCAATTCATCAGGCACATGTGCATATGCTGCATCCCGATACTCATGTAGATATGTGTTTTCTTCACATCCGTAAGCACAACCGAATTCTATTTATGACACTTTTGTTGGACACCTATTCATTATATAGAATTTTGCGCACAAGATATTTAATACGCCCAATATTCATTTGACAAATGTTTGGCTTTCAACATGCTTCTAGCCATTTCCATGATTATTCTGTTTTCTTCGGCTCTCCATTTTAATATTATCCTAGTTAATGAATTGCTTGTGAATTCCATGATCTTTGCAAAATTAAAATTCTCTTGAAATATATTCACCCACCTCTATACATTTCTCAACACTTTGATATAATAACCACTTTGTTTCAACCAAATTCTTAGGCCCGTGAAAGGATAAAACACTTCATTTTTCTTTTAGAAAATAGACCCATTTTCTTGAATAATCATCAATGAATGTCGAGGAAAAATAAAAGCTTCTATTGAAGGTGTTTACGCGGAATCCCACACAAATCGAATGTAATTTCCAGGCTTTTATACAGTTGACTTTCCTGGTGGAAATGATTCTCTGTGTTGTTTTCCTAAAATGCACCCTTCACATACCCTTTCTGGTTTTTCTATTAAAGGTAGTCCTTTAACCATGCCTTTCCTATGAAGTAAATTTAAACCTCCAAAGTTGAGATGCCCAAATCTCAGGTGCCATAACCAATTTTCATCTTTTATCTCAGCTTGAAAGATTGTCTGCACTACTGCTGTAGTTTCTTCTCTACCCACTTGTGAATTCATTAAATGTTGTGCTTGAGCATAATTTATATTCAAATCTGGCCTTATCTTTAAGGGAAACATTCTGTTGTTTGTCATTCTGACTTTTGCAATAAGCTGGTTGCTTGGGTATTTGTCTAAAATTGTGCACAGACCATTCTTGAAGGTTACTCTATACCCTTTTTGAACCAGTTGCCCTACACTCATTAAGTTATGTTTCAGACCAGGCACAAAATACACATCTGAAATATACTTTTTCTCCCCCTGTTTAGTTAGAATATTGACATCTCCTTTTCCTTTGATTGACACTTTGTTGTCATTACCCAATGTAACATCTGACTTTACATTCTCATCTAAACTTGAAAACATTTCTAGATTCCCTGTCATATGATTGCTACAGCCTGAATCTAAAAACCATACATCTTTTTCATTTGCTTGAGCAACATTACAAGCTAAAAACATTGTGCTCTTATCTGAATTCTGATTTTGACCTTCTCTTAAAAAATTTGCATTTTGTCTATTGTTATCATACTGCTTCTTTCTACACTCATTCATATAATGCCCATATTTTTTACAGTAGTGACATTGGACTTGAGATTTATCATACCTTTGATTTTGTGACTGATTTTGTGTTGGGTTTTGGCTTGAGCCTTGATTGCTGCCTCTTCCACTTGAGCTTGATAGTATCTTTCACCTCTGTAAGAGTTTCTTCCTCTTCCTCTTGATCTACCTCTGCCTCTTCCTTGACTGACTGAAGCCGAGTTTTGAAAGCATGCTCCAGTGATGTATCTGCTGACCTTTTCAGCCTTGTGTTCATGAGAAATTAGAGATGCATACAGCTCATCAACTGAGAACTGTGAGAGATTCTTTGTCTCCTCTATAGCAACTACAACCGGTAGAAATTTTGTGGGAAAACTCCTTAAAATCTTTTCAACAACTCTGGTATCTTCCAGATTCTCTCCATGAGACCTAATTTGATTAACCACCCCAATGACTTGGGTGTAGAATGAATCTACAGATTCATTGTCCTTCATACATATTGTTTCAAAATCTCTTCTCAGCATTTGTAGCTTTGATGTTTTAACTTTTTCCATGCCTTGATAGGCTGTTTGAAGTATGTCCCATGCTTGTTTGGACTTTGTTGCTGCTGAAATCCTTGGAAAAATGCTCTCATGTACAGCTTGAAACAGATAAAATAAAGCCTTTGAATCTTTCTTCCTTGTGTCCTTCAATAAGTCTTTCTCTGCTTGTGTTAAAGCATTGTATGCTACTGCATCAGCTGGCTCTGCAAATCCATTCTCTACTAAATCCCATATATCCTGTGAGCTAAACAGTGCTTTCATGGTAATTGACCAGTACTCATAATTCTTCCCATTAAACTGTGGAATTTGTGGGTTTGTCAAGCTTGTGCTTGTTGCCATTTTTGAAATTTACCCAGATAATCTACTTTGATAAAATTGACTCTGATAATCGAACTTGCTCTGATACCACATGAAGGCCAGAGGCAGAGGAATTCACATAGTAAAAATTAAAACATAAAATAATAATTTTCATCAGCATAGAGCTGCTGCTCGTAATTTTCTGTTTCTTCACATTCGCATTCCTCTATATAAAATAATTACATATACAAATACATATAGGTAAAAAAAATGTGAAAATATTTTCCACAGATGAGGAGGCCCGACAAAAATTTATTACAAAGATACCTAACAAAATTTTTCCCGTCAACACGCATTTAAAACAATGTCTTTTACATCAATATAAAACTTAAATATTAAATTTTCCCGTACTCCGAAATTTTCTGGCGGTGGTAGCTTAATACATAGTTCCACGCGGTATCTCAATGGGTAAAACCCATATTGCGATATCGCGGGCAGCGGTTAGTTGACGGCCCGGTAAACGGCGGTAACAGCAGCAGTTTAGGATAAAACAAACGTTTACGGAAGTCTCCCGCGGTATTGCGATGGCTATTTTATTGATTGTGATATTGCGGGCAATGACTGGCGGTTAAATATAAAACAAAATTAAATATAAAACAAAAAATATTATGGAAGTCTCCCGTGGTATCGCGATGATTATTTTATTGATTGCGATATTGCGGGTAGTGGTTGGCAAGGACGACTGCAGTTAGGGTTTAAATTCCAACAGCTGCCAGATTGTGTTTGCAGACCGTGGGCATCAAATCGGAGAGCTGAAGATCACAGCTTTTGGAAGGAGTAAAATGTCCAGAAGGAAAAGATCGCTGGCTGTTTGAAGACCAGGATCATTGTTGCTGTCTGTGAAGAAAGTCATTCTCAAAAAGAGATTGAGGATGCCGCATCCAAGGACGTGTTAGTAGTAGAAGTCAGATTCAATAGAGATCTGCTAAGGAATAAATCAAGATCTGTCGCTGTATGGAGAAGGAAAGGGGCGCATATGTTGTAAAAGCTACCGCATGAGAAATGTGAAGGTGGTTAGTTTTAGAAGTTGCTATTCAAGGCAAAGATGAGCAATTGAAGATATGTGAAGCAGCAGCTGTTGAAGAAGTCGCAGGAAAAGTTAAGAAGGAAGCCGTTGATTTCAAATCAGAATTAGAGTTCGATGGTTGAAAATACCCACCGCTGTTCTGAAGGAGACCGTGGCATCCACTGCCAGACAGATTGAAGGCGATGTGGAATGTCGCAGATTGAGAAGACAAGGAGATCGTCTGGGGATCCTGTCGCCATTTGTGACAGACGTCAGGCAAGACTTTGGAGGTGATCCTGTCACCATTTGTGACAGATGTCAAGAGCTATGTTAAGAGGAGATCCTGTCACCATTTGTGACAGATGAAAGCTTTTAAGAGGTTTTGAAAAATGTGGGCATCGCGTAAGGAACTGGCAGTTTGAAACATAATTGAATTGGCATCAAGGAGTTGTATAGATCGAAGTAGATTTTTGTCAAAGTTTGTGAGTCTAGCCCAGCTCCGCAGAGCTGAGAAAGTAGTGAAAAGCAACAGATAAAATGAAATAGTGTTTGTGTTGTGTTTGTGTTTGTATGAGCTAAAGCTCATATGATGAAAGACAATGATGTAATTAGTGGTAGAAATTAGGGGGGACTGTTGGCGGATATTAATTTCTACCACCGAAAACATTAAAGGCAGAAGCTTCTACCATCTTCCACCGACCATCTCTTCACTGTCATTCACCGACCACCAAAAACATGTGCAAGTTTTCTAGCCCCATGTGAAGTAGTTTCTAGATCTTCCAGATCTTTCCAAAGACCTCTATAAATAGAGGCAATTGTAACCGTTTTCATTCAGGCAATGCAGTTAAAGTTTTATATCTTTCTTTGCCTCTACCCACCTCCTACATTGAAGACTCGTAGTCAATGATAAATCCCACTCTTATTCAAAATCACATACATTCCATTATCCCTTGGATCAAACTCATCACTAATAATTGTGAATTATGTTTATCACCTTTACATACTATGTGCAAAATCATACAACAACTCATGCCACCCATAAAAGAATACTACTTTCGATCCTCATGAATTTGAATATTAAATGATTTTAGTGCATACAACCAATGATAGATTTCCATAATAGTTTTCCCTGAATAGCCACCAAATCTATTATTGGTCATCGTATTAATAGTCCATAATATTTAGTTGATGCATTGATTCTACACAATACCTTCATAAATTTCATATCATCGTGAAATTCTAGCTTTCAAGGATTTAAGGCTCTTGAGAAAATTAGTCTCATAGATTTTGGATAGCTCGGGGAATCCAGTCCCACACGGATTATCCAAACATCAGTCCTTTCTGAAAATTTGCATGATGATGGATTTTCTGAACTTTTCTCCTTTAGAGAATTTAGCTCATGCCAAAATAGCTGAGCTTACAATGTTCCTTATTCTAGTGAGTTGTTCCTTCAAAGGGATCATTTTCATTTTACTCTAGCATACCCCAACGTTCATCCCATTCTAATCGGTGGTATGTACATTAATTTCTTATATCATAGGCACCTCAACATAAATCATGGATTCATGAAGTTTGATTACTCAAACTATGACGCCCTCACCAACATGCATTACTACCACGAAAGATATTCCATGTTCCCGAATACCATCATCTCACTGTGAATTTATAAATTTATCATTCAGTGATCTCTGTCATTTAAATTTTTAAGCTACAAACCCCACAAACGTCGTCCTCATATACCTTCACAAAATTAAGGTGCTCGTGCATCTCCCCATAATGGCTTTGTTTTACCCCATTTTGAATAAGCATTCCTTTCCCTTCCCTTGCTAAGAAGTGTGATGAGATGCAATTATGAAAGAACCAATCTATTCCTTGTATGATTACTGCCAAAATGTAAACATGAACTTAGGAAAATATAATCAAGTTTCACTTTGACATCTGATAATATAATTAAATCAATCATGGGTATGTGTAGGATCATCTTCAAAAAAATCAGAGTTAGGCAACTTGACGTAAAAATTTGAATAAGTTATCTATATTATTTAAAAATATGTAAGAATAGAATCTGTAGCAAATTGAATGTAGTTTCTAAACTACTAGGTTTATTTTAAAAAAAATCTATTTGGTGAAAATTTAAAATTTCAATGTAGTGGTACTTAAATTTTAGGGAAAAATAAGAAGTAGGTGTCACTAACCACCCTAACGACAATAAAATGATAATATTTTTTATAAGATTTTAGATATAAGTAGAGGACTCATTCCCGTGTGTGATGTATATTTTTGTAATTTTTTCCAAGTAAATAATTGATTATGAATTTTTATTACAACTTTTAAAAATATAAAAAATTGTATGTCTAACCACCTTAACTTGGTCAAAACTTCACGAAATTCAATTTTTCTTTTTTTAATCCTATAGTATGTGAAACATAGAATGTGACGCATATTTTTTATTCAAAAAATGTGATACCATTTGAAAGCTATAGATGTTTTTCAGTCCACCTATCAATCAGGACTTTAGTCGTAATTTGAATAGAAAATGAATAATAATTACTTATTAAATTCGAAGTAAAGTATAATTTATATTGGTGGAAAGTTGAAGATATCCTTTAAAAATCATTTTCGATTCATCAATTTTGGGTAAAAAAATAGTCGTCAGCCACATACCCATCATATTGCCACTTTTTGGCCCATCATGATCCTGCTCATACCCAATGTCAAAATTCGGCTAATGATCAAAACTGATTTGGTGTGATGGTAGTAACTAATGAAACATTGTATTCCATGACTCAAAATTTTACACTGAAGCATATAAAACTCAATTCATCCCAAGGAATTCCAAGATGGAAATGCATGTCTATCCCCATATAAACCAGTTTTCTCACACCATCATGCAGTATTAGGACAAGTATAATGACTGAAAAATTCCATTTTCCAAAATAGTTTCAACACAATATATTAATATGAAGAACCTTAAACATCAAATGTAACAAACTAGGACCGAAGGCTATCATCCTCCTCAAAGCTTGAGAATGTGATGGGGAGAAAGATTCAGATAATCTGACCAAGACTAGATTTTCCACATAGAGTAACCCGTGGAAAATCTGAGGTAGTTCAGAATCTCCAGGCAGACTGGACCTCGGGGAATCCAAGAGAGCTCGGATTTGTTGGATGGATTAAACCTCAGTGAATCTAAGGGAGCTTGTATTTCCCATACTTCTCCCCAACTTAATCAATTTTGGCTACAAATGAAGCTTTAGATGAAGGCATGGAGTTCAATGATGACCTAAGATCTAAGATTGCATTCAAAGCACCCTAAATGTAGATAAAACATCAGTTCCTTCAAGTGGAGAAAAATTCAAGATTCCAATAAATTTAACCCTTTAGGGGAAGAAATTAGACTCATAGCAAAACCATCAAACGAAGCAAGCAAAAAGAGGGTCCCCATCTTTGGTGGGGCATGTGTGAGAAAAGTGCACAACAATGTGTTCATGTTCCATGCTTCATGTTTCATGTCCTTATTTCATTATTTGATCAGTTGGTTTAATTACCTATAAGGGGTTTGACTTAGGAAAACCCCTATTCACTAAAAATCAACAAGTTTTTCTTCTCTTTACATGTGTGATTGCAAATATAAGTGTCTTAGAGCATGTGTGACTACAACTTTCTTTTGACATCATTGACAACCAAACTGCAATAATTCCATCATAATTCGATTTCCAAACACACAAAACCATAGAAGAAAAATATAAAAAAACAAGAATTGGAGATCAAGGATTTGTTGACTCACCTTTTTAGTTGTAAGTCAATTTCATACCCTTTCCCATATTCAATTATCTAATGTCATGCTTTGAAATTTGACTAATTCTAAGTAAGCCCTAGGGTTTCACTTTTCCAACATCATATTTTTGGTGAGCCTAACTGATTTACATCACATACCTTTTGAAATATGAATCATATCATCTTAGATCTAATATTCACATTGTATCACTTACGCATTCACCATTACATCATAAAACCATAAAAAATAAAAACTTTGCATATCATATTGCATCATAAGTTCAAATAGGGTTAATTTTAGTCATTATAGGTGAGATCTATATCTTAATTTCCTTTACAAATCTGCATTAGGGTATCTTAGATATAAAATCAAATTTGAAAGTGTTCATAGCATTCATTTAGTCAATTTTTATATAGTCAAGGAAGTGAAGAAGTACATTGCTTTGTTGCTAAGAGACATCAAGATCATAATTTTTTAGATTTTGCAAATTAGGATTAATGAATTTCTACACTTTAGATCTAAAAATTGCATTTGGAGTTTCAATTTATTGCTTGATTTTTAAAAAAAATTGTTGCACACTTGCATTTTGCATTGTATAATCATAAATAGTACAAATTCTGGAAAATTGTTCATCATCAAACTTGCACTATCATAGGACAAAACCATTAAAAATTATTACAAACATTCAAAATTTAAATTAGCTAATTTTTTTTATAGTCTAGGGCACCTTGGGCAGCCTTTTCTACCTAGTTTTAGCTCAAAAATTTACCGGACATCTATCTCTATGTTTCTTGTGTATTTTTTCTCTTTAATTTTGGATGTTGTGTGTTTTACTATGATTTTTTTGTACCTTAGTGTTCATAGTGGGCATACCTAAGATTTTTAAAACTCATATGAACTTCACGACCTAGTGTTCTATTACCAATTGCCCTATGAGATGAAGTTTCAGAGTTATGGCATCCTAAACTATAACTACCTCTACTAAGGATCTCAGGTCCTCCAACTTCCATTTAAGGTATTGTCAATACCTAACCCATTTTAGAGTCTATTCATAATCCTTCAATACCCATGACATCTTTGCAATCAAACATCTTTATGGACATCTTTGTGGACTTAGAGACTACTATTTCCCATGTACCCAATGAGAAATTAAAAAAAATGGACAAAGTTTTATAAGGGCTTCAAGAGTATTTAAGAATTGAATATTTAGCAACACAAAAAGTTCCTATCATGATAACCTTAGTAATTTGATCAATGATGCTTAAGGAATAGACGTGTTGCATAGTCTAGCTCATATAGTAGATGCTAATATCCCTATGGCAACTAGTTGTGAACAAGAATTCATAAATACTCAAAATCAAGGAGGAAAACTGGTTTCCCTAATGGTATAACTCCAAGCTTAGGGATTCCTAGTGGGAATCCTTATAGTTTTTTCACCTCATCTTCAATGCCTTCATATTTTTCAACCCTCATAAACATACAACATAGTAGTCCACCAACCACTTACATAATCTCACTGTACTCACCAAACTCTTAAAACATGTTAAACAATGGTCTTTTCATAAACCAACTTTTGCAAAACATGACATCACTTCAACAATAAATTTCCACATTGAACCAAAGTCAAAATGGTAAAATACCAAAATATCTTACAAAGAACAATTATCAATTGCTATCTTTAAGACACCCATACCCCAAAGCACTAAAATACCCTAATTTTAGAAGTATAATGGTAAGGGAGATCATATCAATCTAACTTGATCGAAAAAGTATCCCTTTTTCCTTAGTTTGGAAATAAATAATTAATAATAAATGAGTTTAATGTTTCCTTGATTTAGTTTTTTAATGTGTTTTACACATTCACATTAAGCTTAGGGCCCCTTTTAGCTTAATTTACTTAATTTTTCCTTATTTAGGGTGTTGTGAAGTGTACCTTTACACTTTCACACTAATCTAGGGATTTTTTAATTAATTGAGGTTAATTTTCCTTAATTGGACCCTTTAATTCAAATCCAAGCCTAATTAATTGCAAATTATGAGTGATAAAACTAAACATTCATAAATGCCATTACAAAACACTTAATTTTAGAAGGTGTGTGTCATAGGTTAGTGACCTAGGACCCATTCACCACTTGGTGAATGGGTCCTCACTACACTCTATGACCCTATTTTCACATGATCTTTCACATCTCCTGAAGTGTGTCCTAGCTAAGTTAGCTAGGACCCATTCGCCACATGGAAAATGGGTCCCCACTTAGACCTATGACCCCTTTTTGAAATATGTTTTTGGTGGTATTTTAATGATTTCAAATCCTAGATTTGATGTTAGCTTATGATATTTGAATTTTGGGATTTAATGTTAAGATATGTATAATTTATACAAGGTTATTTCACTATGTTTTCACCTAGAAATTTATGAGCAATCAAGAGTACTTTCACAAGATCATTCACAAGAATTCAATAACATTCAAGAGAATTTCAAAGGAATTCAAGGGTAGAATTAGAGAATATTATTGCAACAATCAAGAATCTATCATCATGCCAAAGATTTAGTGCATCATGCATGTTGTTGAGATAATGTGTTGATGTAGCATTCAAGATACAATTCAAGCATTGTTTCATATCAAGTTTCAAGATCAAGATCTACATTGATTGAGGCTACTTCATGATAGATTGTTTATTTGTACTCCAAGGTTTTAACTAAGGTGTGGTGAGTTTTGACATCGATATTCATTTATCATTCCTTTATGCATTGTTTCATTTCAATGTTTAATTACCAAAATGAGGTTTGACCAAGGAAAACCCCTATTCCTTAACAAACTAAATTTTATCTCCTTTGATGTGTGATTGTAGGTTTTAGGTTGAAGATAATTTGGAGAGAGAAATTGTCAAAGTTGTCAAAATTTCTAAGAATGTTGTCAAATCATTGAAATTGAACTATCAAATTTATTTCTAGCTTTCTGATATAGTGCTTGACTAGGATCTGAGAGTGCAGGCATTGAAAAAAAAAACTAGGAATATTTTTTCTAGAGCCCTAGCTAGGACCCATTCACCATAGGTTGAATGAGTCCTCAATGGGGTCCAAAAAAAGTGCTTTTTGCAATAGGTACACAACATTTAACCCTCTTAAGACTTTCCTTTTGATTGATAAATCAGTTAGGTTTAGTTTTTGATACTCAATTACACATTATTGCTTACATATTGAATGAAAAGAAGGTGTAAATTGGGTTCATCATACTTTTTCATTATGGTGAACCTATTTTCTTCCTTTTTATCTTAGTGAACCTAACCTTTTGAACAATGTAGTTTTCTAATTTTGGAGTCCTTCTCATCCTAGATTTAGATCTTTTGTTGATTTGCATCTATTTGCATTGAATTAGGTCTCATTTAGGGTGTGTATTCTACATCAAAATTTGCATCTCATCAAGGGTTTTAGGATTGCATATTTTGCATTCTTTAAATTTGAAAAAAACAAAAAAATAATCATCTTCCATATCATTTACATCATATAAACTTGCATTTGAAAATTGAAACAAAACTGCATATCAAACTACATCTTTTAGGTCATCATTTTGTAACATTTTGCACTTAAATTTCACATTGTATTCTACAGAAAATCTACTTGAATATTGTTGTAAAAGATCTAAATCTAAAAACAATTGGATATTACTTAAAAATTTGTAAAGAACAGTTTCAAAAATCTCATCTAGGACCCATTCTCCATAGGGAAAATGAGTCCCTAATCAGACCATAATTTTCATTTTTGGAAATTAAAATCTTCATTTATGTGCTTCTATTTGCTGCTTTCATTTTTTTTTTACAGTTTGCTCAATTTCATCATATCTAGCTGAATTTGACACATTTAGTGAATTGTGTGATTTCAAAATTGCATTTTCAAGACTTAATTCTCAGATTTTTATTGTGTAATAAAAAAATTACCTTGTTTAGACTCTGAAAATTGTATTTACACATTACATTTTAGGTCATTATATTGCATTTTAAGCCTCTTTCCATTTTTGGGTTTGCACACTAAGCTTGTGAAAATTCTATGATCTTTACAACTTGGTGTCCTATTAGCAATACTATTGTGGGACATAGTTTGAGAGTCATGTCATCCCGTGATACACCATTCACCATGGATCTTGGGTTTTCTAACTCTCTTTCTAATAGTGTTGATAATCAACCCCTAAGGATCATAGTATGCATACCTCATTTCCTCTGACTTCCCTTCACACAACCAATGTGCATAATGTTAACAACACCATCCCTACCATGATTAGTTGTACTCAAGATTTGGGGTATACTAAAATCCAAGGTGGAACTTCAATTCCCCCTTCTACAATACCAATTTCCATTTCTACATACACTAGTACTAAAGTTAAAACAACCATTCAACCTACTAGCAATGTCAACACTTCCTGAGGTATTTCAATAAGGAATCCTTCTACCTTTTGTAGTCACATGCCATATCTCTTGAACCATCCTCCTTCACAAATTTACAATTCACTTTCCCACCACATACATACACCACTCCACCTTATTCCCTTCCACCTTACAATAATAACAATGATGCCATCCTTAACACACTTATGCAAAGTATGTCATCCATTCAATAACAAGTTGCAATCCTTACTCAAAAAAATAATGGTCAATATTCATTGTACATCAAAACCAACCCGTTATCTCTAGAGATATTGAGAACACCAATTCCAAAAGGTATAAAAGTTCCTAGATTTGATAAATAGTGTGGGAAAGGAGATCCTGTTAGCCATGTTTCCACTTATACAACCCTATGTAGTGATTTCATCTTCGAGGATAAGCTCTTGGATAAACTATTCCCTAGATCCTTGAAGGATACTACTTTAGAGTGCTTTTCTTCCTTACCATATAATTCAATAGATTCATTCAATGATCTTTTTGATACCCTTTACAACCACTTCCACATTCACATGGGTCCCAAGATGAACCTAGCTGATTTAATGACATGCAAAAAAGGATGATGAGAAAGTGATTGATTTCATAGCACACTATCAAATGCTTTATTCAAAAATAAACATTAAGATTCGCAATACCAACCTTCAACAATTTTTTTTACCAATTTACAAAGAAAAATCCAAACCAAACTTGAGATGTTGAATTTACCATCCTTCACACAGTTATGTATAGCTCTTCATGATTATCAAAATTTGGCTTATAATCGTGATGTGAAAAATTGTTCTAGTCATCTTGAAAAGTCTAAATCTGCACCTCAAAATAGTTACCAGCCTTTCAAAAAACAAAATAGGGGTTTTATACAACGTAATTTTGCTCAACCAAATCAACAAGTTGATAACCAAGTGGCTACTATAAATATGACAAATTCATATTCCTTTGCAAATAGGAATATAAAATTTACCCCTCTACCTAATGTTGGAAGAATGAACAAGAACATCTTATTATACAACTTTTGTGTTCTCGTTGATGTCACCATGTTATATGAGTTGCAACTATAGGATTATATTCATGATTGATCTAGTATTCTGAACTAGTATCTAAACCGAAATGCAATTATTATCCTCCAATATTTTGGTCTGCAATCCTCCACTATTTATTATTGTTGCTTACGGTTTTGAGAAATGGTTTTTGGATGTTGGAAGATTGTAAGTTCAAAAATCTTGTGTGCACAAGTGTTTGTATGGAGAGTTGGCATTACTCTATTGTTGCATTTTGCTATTAGGTTTATCTCTGGCCGACATAATGTATTGTTGATGTTGTAATGGATTAATTTTTCTACTGCGGATGTATTTTTGACCTATCTTAGGTCCATGCTGACATGTTGTAGCGTGCTACATGCATGGAATGTTTTTGTAAAGTTTTTGTACATGCTTGAAGCTAACAATTGATCTTTTTGGTGAATAAGGGTTGCATCTAATTAGGCCAACAATTGCTTATGGATCAACTATATATATTGGATAGTTTTGAGATTATGGAGGTGATGAAGTATTGAAGTGTGTGAAGAAGACAAGTATGAAAAAGTGTGTCAAGTTAGTTTATTGAGCATCAAAGAAACTGAATCAACACTTATTAGGTGTACCTTTATCTGTTCATTTTCTAGCTATAAGCCACTCTGTTATTGTATCTTTTGTAGGCAGTGAGCCTCCCATTTTGGACAGTGAGTCTTAGTAGTGAGCCACCCTTTTGTAATATCTTATAACCAATTATACTATATTGTGAGCTAACCCTCACCATGGTTTTTCCCATTTTTGGTTTTTCCATGTAAAAATCCTGGTGTTCATTTGTTGTGTGCTTTCATGTTTTATTAATACTCTTGCTTATCTTTAGTATTATATGCATTGGCGTAATTGGATGATGTTTGTACAACAAGTTTAAGAAGATACTAATTCATCCCCCTCTAGTATCTTGGATATTCAACAATTGGTACTAGAGCTTGGTTCCTCCAAAGAAGCCTAACAGCTTGAGGAATATCTTGAAGATTGAACAAATGGATGATAAATAAGAGTTTTGGGCTGCTCTTGAAGATCTTCACAAGGCTGAAAGTGAAAATAGAGATTTGAAAGAAAATCTTGATGAGGAAAATAAATGCATGTAGAAATTGAAAGAGAAATTGAAGAAATTCAAAGAAATACATAGAGAAGTGAGTGAGCATTTGAAACAAGCAAATGAAAAGGTTATTAGATTGAAGGTGCAAGTGGAGGAAAAGAAGAGAATTGAATATTTTTATGAATATAGTGGTGCAAAGAAAGACTAATGATTGCACAAGGTAGAGCTATGGGAGAGGAGGTAGCTAGAGAATCATTAGGACCAAGGAGATCTAGTAGGATTTCTCCTTGAAAACCAGCCACAACCCCTACACTAAAGGTTGAGCCTAGTGCTTCTAGTAAAGGTAAAGGCTTGGCTCCTTTGAGACCCAATACAATACCTAGTAAAAGGAAAGAGAATCCTCCTATAGTACATGTCAAGAGAGGAAAGAAAGAAAAAGCTACAAGGGAAAAGAATATTAGCATTACCAAAGAACAAGAGGAAGAGGAGGAAGACCCTGTAGCAAAATTGGTAAGGGAGTGAAGAGGAAGCATGTCCTTTGGTGAAGGTGCTTCTCAGGAAGCTAGTGTTGGTTCTAAAAGATTTCATATTGTGTCGTCCTTCGAAGAAGATGAAGAATAGGAATTTGGTGTTCATGTGCACACCAAACCAGAATCAAAGAAGGCTAAGATGTTAGAAGAAGCCTCTCTGGACTAGGAAGAAAAAAAGGACTCTATAGTAAGACCTAGTTCCCCTTTCAAATTAGAGGCATTAGTTGATACCTTGATACATTTTGAAGATATGTTGAAGCCTACAACATAATATTATACTCAAGTAGGTAGAGAGGACATAAAAAAATTAATTTTAGCTGTTATTTAGTATGTCATTACTCTGGAAGTCAGTTTGGATTATGTCAAGAACAATGTGCTTGAAAAATGTAGGAAGCCCTAAAGAAGAGGAGATCAAAATCTGTTGAATTGGAAGAAAAGATTAGAAATGAAGCTTTTGAGAAACTTGGATCCTCTTTGACCCCAAATGATTTGGAAAATTTGAAGAAGATATGTTCAAAGATGTTTTAGATGAAGAAGAGAGTAAATACTCTAATGAAAAAAGACAAAAATCACATAAAGAAAATAAGGAAAGAAACTATAGAAGCCATTAGGGATATGGCTAAAAAGTATGGTATGCTTGGTGCACTCCCCTCTTGTTTTGCACCTAAATCAGGAGGAGTTTCTATAGAGGTTAAGGAATACATTACTTCTATTACAGGTGATATAGGTATTCCTCTAGAAACAAATGATACAGATATCTCTTCGAATACAAGTGTTGCAAATGATCCTCCAAAAATAGAGAAGCAAAATGTTGAAGAAGTTGAATAAGAGAAGCATGATGTTGTCCCTCCAGAGCATGATGAAGGTGAAAAAGATAATACTAAAGGAGAACAAGATAAAGATGAAGTTGAAGGGAATGAAAAGGAAGGAAATAGAGACAACGAAGATGGAAAAGAAGAAGAAGAGAAAGTAGAAGAAGAAGAGAAGGAAGAGGAAAAATAAAAAGGAGAGGAAGAAGAGAAAAATGGTGAATCTTCCTAGAAGAATGAAGAAGAAAAAAGGTAGGTTGGAGAATATCAAAGGTCCTACAAAGAATCCTCCTCTAGTGATGATGTATTGAAAGGCTTGTTATCCAAGCAAATTAGGTTCCAGTCAATGATTCCTCTAGAACTTCTACAACTCCCCATAATTCAAGGCAATGTGGACTTGGATAAGATTTATCCTATTCATAAGTTGGTGTTAGGGGATGCATTACATGAATCTAGAAGAAGAGAAATTCTAGAAACACACTAGAAAGGAAGAGAGATTATTGATGATGCCATCAAATATTTGTAAGAGGCCGCCACCTGTACATCAATGGATACATCTTTCACTCCTGTAGAGAATTTGAAAAGTTCTTATTGGACTCTTTTAAGCAGTATGCCTTTGAACTAGGTGAGAAGATAATGCAAGAGGTTGAGGAGAAAATTTTAGAGAAAATACTTTTGGAACTTCATGAAAAGTGTGCTTGTGCACAAGCCAATCTTGAAAAGATTCTGGAAGTCATGTAGGATTGTGAGTCTTGTTGGTGATTTTTCTAGCTAACCTTGGAATCTTCTAAAAGGTAGCCAACCTTTATGTTCAAAAATTGCCAAGGCTTAGTGGCCAACACAATGAATAGAGGATTTTGAGGTCTCTATTCCTACACTTTAGGCTTTGTAGGACCAAGGAGGTTATTCCTTATAGTGTTCATTTGGTATATCAACATCTCAAGAACACTTTAATATAGATTCATTGTTATTTGAGGAAAACACACTAAATTCACTAAAGATTTGGTAGGCCTTTGTGTGAATTAAAGTCTGCTTTGCTAAGAATGTGGATGCATTTCAAACACATATTTCAAAATTGGTAGAATTTTTATAAATGTTGTTTTGATTATGAATCCATAGCTAGGTATATGATTTATTTGTTTAATGCATGAATGATTGATAAACAAGCCAATGCCTAATCAATTGGGTAAATGGAGTCAAATATGAAACAATCAATAATACACAGATGATTTAATTCTAATATATTTAGACTATCTTTGTAATTCCTTACACTACAAACACTCATGTTTCCAAAACATTACTTCTTATTAAATCCTTGTGAATTCTCACAGACCCATGACTTTTCCCAAGAATTTTATCTAACCCTTTGAGTTGAAGAAAATAAATAAAGCCATACATTCAATTGAACCATTGATGGTAGATGAAACGATCTTTGATAATTTCATTTACAGTTTGTGAAAATATACAAAAGGAGAGTATATGATTTGAAATTTATAATATGTTCCAAAACCAATAATCTATTTAAAACCCTTTAAGACTATTACATATATAATTGAATATTACATATATAACTTCAACCCAAGAAAATTTCCCAACGAATTCATCCAACATTTTACATTAT